>CM030185.1:6158365-6290865 GCA_017639675.1 Aplochiton taeniatus | reverse complement strand
CTCCTATTCCCTTCTTCTGCCTGCCTATTTCCCCTCAACACTCTTTTCTTTAACGTCCTCCTCTCTCTTTATCTTTTCCTCACCTCTTCACATCCTCCTTCCCGCCCGGATTGTACAGGTTCCTTACGACGACGAGGAGATGAGACGGGCTCTGATAGCTGTCCATAGCTTTGCTGTTCCTAAAATCAAGGTGCACTTTCTCTCCATTCTTCTCTAGGCGTCCTCCTAGCACCCTATTTCTGGTTAGTCTGAATCTGCCCTGCGCTCGAGGGTCTGTGTCGTGAGACGTCAGTCTGCTTTCCTCTGTCGCTCTCTTGACCATCCACTGCAACTTCTCTGCTCTTTACTGTGCTGTAACTATTACAGAAAGGCTTTTATGCCACCTCAAGCTCAATACCATTCAGGAAGGAAAAGTCACAAAGGTTGTCATAACGAAGCGGCTTACATGTTTTTGCAACGGATGGCTTGATTTGTTGATACATAATACTTTGCTAGTTTTTATTTTGTTGGGTCGATCTCATCAAAAAATATGGTTTTCCCGCTGATGTACAGTATGTATTTCAACATATCAATCTCCCCCTCAATGTTTCTTCCCTGAGTAGGTAGGCCAAGCAGGAAGGGCTGACCTTCCGCCTATTGACGGGCCAACTGACTCTGACCACGGACCCATTATCCCTGTGCCCCTGGGCATCCGGCCTGTCCTTAGTCGCTACCGCATTGAGGTGAGAACGTACAAGTTTCCCGCTTTATGCACCATTAGCATGCTCCTAATCGACTCACTCACTAACCATTGAATAACTATTTGGTCCTGGTCTAGGTTCTGTTCTGGGGCCTGAGGGACCTGAAGAGGGTCAACCTGGCCCAGGTTGACAGGCCTAGAGTGGACATAGAGTGTGCGGGCAGAGGGGTTCAGTCGGCCCTAATCCAGAACTACAAGAAGAACCCAAACTTTGGCACGCTGGTCAAATGGTTCGAGGTGGTGCGTATGCCAGCATTTGCATTCACCTTCGAAATTCGCACTACGCAACTAGTTCCCTGTATAACATATTTTAGGTTTTTATAACCACTGCAGTTGTTTGCACTGTGAAGTATTTGTATGCATAGTCAGTACAGATTATTTGTGTTTTATATAATATATATTCTTTGCCTGAATATGTTTTGGTACTTATCCCTTGTCCCACTAACAGGATCTACCGGAGAATGAGTTGCTCCACCCTCCGTTGAACATTCGGGTGGTGGACTGCCGGGCGTTTGGCCGCTACACCCTGGTCGGCTCCCACGCTGTCACCAGCCTCAGGCGCTTCATCTACAGCCCCCCGGACAAGAACAGCAACAACTGGGCCAGCGCAGGTACGACCCCTGAACCAGAGCCATACCGGCTTTATAGTGGTGCAGCCGAGATGTAGCTTGAGACACTTTATTGATGGTGATGACCTAGTTTTGCTTGTGTATGCTTGGTTCTTTTTTCGTACCTTCTCGATTCCCACTCTTACTGGGTGCTCAAACCTGTGTGTAGATAGGAATCCATATGGTGTAGATATGGATCGGTTGGTTCTTTTGTCTTGACTCACTTTGCTGCATTCTCTGCCTGCTTTCCTTCTTCCCTGCTGTTTCTTCATATCCGTTCGTGACCCTGTGTTTGTCGTTCATACTTCGCAATCTTCCTGTCCTCCATCCCATACGCTTTTTTTATTCCTCGTATTCCTCGCGTTCATCTTGTCTCCATCTCTCTCTCTCTCTCATGTTTGCATGCGTGTCCTGTCCCTCAACCTCCGTGTTCCCTTCCTGTCTCTGGGACCCTTGACCCCCCTCCAGCTAAACTCATGAATGGCTACATGGTGTTGACCAACGGGGGGTCCCAGTCTCGCTTAAACCCCTCCCCCAACTCCCGCACCCCGCCCCGCACCCTCTCTCGCCCCGCAGGTGACATAGTAGTCAATGTGGACACGGACTCCTCCATCAGGAAGATGGACACCGTGGTCAAGCTGGATGCTGTAAGGAGAAACATGTGTGCTTGTTTGTGTGTTGATATAGTGTGTAGTTGTGGGTAAAGGATGGTATTAAAGACATGACATGTAGGAAAATGCCTTTTCTTCCAATCCTTTAGTGGTTTTTTGTTGTGGATATGGTGGTTGTAATATGGTGTTGTTCTGTGTTGACCCCCTCCTTCTGTAGACGTCTGATGCTGTTGTTAAAGTTGACATGGTGAGTCATTGTCCATACTGTGGCCTACTAAACGCGACCAAGCTGTCCTGCAAAAAGCACACCAACAAACATACAGAATCATGTACTTGTTACAAGGTGCTAAGGGCTTCTTTTTTCTTCAAAAGAACGAAGACGAGAAAGACAAACAGAAAAAGAAGAAGAAGAAAAAGAAAGGGGAAGTAGAAGAGGAAGAGGAGACTGATGAAAGCATGCTGGACTGGTGGTCCAAATACTTTGCCTCCATAGAGACACTTATGGAGGTATGTGATTCTACTCTATTCTAATCTATTCTATTTTATTGTACTTTCTATTCCAATATGTATTATTCCATTACTCAAAATAATTTCTCTGACTTAAATACAGTTGCAATCAAAACGATTCAACCCCCATTGCAAATTAGTATTATTAGTAAAATCTACAAACTTTCAGCTGTTTACAAAAAACTGTCAATGAAGAACAATTTAAATAGCTCAACACAACTAATATGACAAGTGGTTTCTCCAAATTCAACCCAAAATGATACATTTAATGACTGCTGCAGTCTCAGAATTATTCAACCCCCTGAATAGAATCCGTCATAAGAGCACACATATGCAAATCAGGTGTGGCCTCAAGGGCTTCATCAGTTGCATCAGATATGCTTGAGATAAAACACATCAAATACCTGGACTGGCTAGGGCTTTGTTGACTGTGACGTTTGATTGCATGTTAGAAATAACTCAAGTGTGGTCCACAAAGTTCAGAAAAGAGATTATTGCCTTGCTCAAACAAGGTAATGGTTCCAAAAGATAACAGAGGCACTGAATGTTCCTAGAGATACAGTTGGAAGCATAGTTCGCAAGTTCAAAGTTAAAGTAACCCTGGCCACACTACCTGGATGTGGAAGAAAGAGGAAGCTATCACTGGCTGCCTGAGGAGGCAGGTGGTCAAAAACACTCGAGTGACTGCAAAAGACCTGCAGCAAGATTTGGTGGCAGCAGGCACTGGGGTTTCAATTTGCACAGTAAGGCGCATACTAAACGCTGATGGTCTCCATGCCTGAACTCCAAGACGCACACCTCTGCTGACCCAAAAGCACAAGAAAATTTGGCTCCAATCTGCTCAAAATCATATAAATAGGCCACAGAGGTTTTGGGATTCTGTTCTGTGGAGCGATGAAACAAAACTGGAACTTTTCGGCCCTATGGATCAGCAGTAAAATATTAAGATAGTGAACAAATAAAATTAATGTAAAATATGCAATTCAGTAGGTGTTGAGATTCAACACCGTTATACTCTTCAGATGTGTTCATGGATTGACTAACTTTGATGATCAGATTGTGGAGGAGGAAAAATGAAGCATATGCTGAAAAGAACTCCCTGTCTATGGTGAAGCATGGCAGTGGCTCGGTGATGCTCTGGGGCTGCTTTGCTTCCTCTGACACTGGAAACCTGCAGCGTGTGGAGCGCAAGATGGATTCAATCATGTATCAAGAAATCCTAGGAGAAAACGTCATGCCTTCTATGAGGAAGCTGAAGCTTGGGCGTCATTGGACCTTCCAACAGGACAATGATCCCAAGCATACCTCGAAGTCCACCAAGGCTTGGTTTCAGAAGAAGTCCTGGAAGATTCTGCAGTGGCCGTCACAGTCGCCTGACTTGAACCCCATAGAATATCTTTGGTGGGATTTGAAGAAGACGGTTGCAGCACGCAAACCCAAGAATATTAGTGAACTGGAGGCCATTGCCCATGAGGAATGGGCTAAGATTCCTCAGGAACGCTGCCAGAAGCTGGTGTCTGGCTATGCATCACGTTTGCAGCAGGTCATAACAGCAAAAGGGTGCTCTACTAAGTACTGAAGACGCTTGTCATGAAGTTCTGAGACTGCAGTAGTCATTAAAAGTGGTATTTTGTGTAGAATTTGGAGAAACCACGTTAGTTATGTTGAGCTATTTAAATGGTTCTTTTTTGATTGACAAACAGCTGAAAGTTTGTACATTTTGCTAATAAACCTAATTTGCAATTAAATAATTTTGATTGCAACTGTAGTTTTGATAGTTTTATGTTCTGTTTAGACATGTTTTAAGACAGTATAACAACCATAATGTGTTTATGGAACGTGTATGGTAGTCCTTACTTGGAGCCCAGATGTCAGCTGTTCTTCCTGTATTGTCAGATCCTGCGGGCCCAGGAAGCAGCTCAGGCCGAGGCAGATGAGAGAGAAGACATGGAGATAGCTGCAGAAGGAGCAGGTATACTTCCAGATCAGGTTCCCTTTAAATAATTCCTTAAAAAAGGCCTTGATGTAGTGAGTAGATTATTGTGCTCGAAATAAACTCCATGTTCTGTGCGCTTGTGATGTTTAAAACACAGCATGTAAAGGTTAGGCCTAGACCTAGCTCTCCTCCTCATTGGTTAGGGGTCACACACTATATATAGCCCCTACCTCATCGGTGGTGCATAGGACAGAGTATGGCCCTTCATTTTCCGTCAGCATCACCCTTCACTCCAGCACGATCACCCAGCTTATCACAACCTTGAAAGCTACCTGGCCAACCCAAATGAGTTTAAACCTGATCTGCCAAGCATGGAATATCTGAAATATCCACATTCAATTAACATTTTTATTCCATTTTATAGCAGATAAATCCTGTCTAAAATGTTTAAATCAAACTGTGCATTTATTAAAAGTAAATTGTGAATCAAAACAATCAAAACGCATAATACACATGAATGCCTCTTTTCGTAAAATGTATCAACTAAATGTTAATGGCATCATGGCTATGATGAGCTCTAAACAGGGCCATATTTTGAAACGTTCATGTTGATTGACATGTTGAGGTGCTGTGTAAATTTTGCGGCCCCTCTCGACCTCTGCCTGGCTGTGCACTTTCCCCATCGCCCCCTCTGTCCAGAAATCAAACCCGACGACTTCCATGCGAAAGGCTCTCGGTGGAAGGAGAAGAGCCGGGAAAAGAAGAATGCCAAGGACAAGAAGAAGAGCCAGCACTCTGGAGAGGGGCCTGACAAACGGCCCTCAAAACCCAAAGTGGATGAGCTGCTGGTGAGCGTGTTTAGAGCAGCAACATTCTGGCCTACGGGCAGATGCATACAACTCTCACACACACACACACACACACACACACACACACACACACACACACACACACACACACACACAAGCCTACATTTGCCTACGTACATAGCAAAACCCACACTCCCAAGTGACTATAATACCTTGTGTGTGTGTGTGACTCCAAGGTGTACAACAAAGAGCTAGAGAGTGAGTATGGTAACTTTGAGGACTGGCTGCACACCTTCAACCTCTACAGAGGCAAGGCAGGGGATGATGACGAACAGACCCTGGATGATGACAGGATCGTTGGCAGATTCAAGGTGGGACCGCTGCGCCTACGCCTGTCAGAGGCCTTATTAGAAAAGACTACCAACCAAGAAGCGCAGTAATTTGTATTTGAGGGACTTTGTTCATGCTAGTAATTTCCAATATCTTACAACCTTTTATTTGGTGACATTTTCTTGTGGCTTCTGAACCAGGGTTCCATGTGCATGTACAAGCTGCCCCTGCCTGATGAATTCACCAGGGAGGCAGGTTTTGACTCTAATATGGGCATGTTCCAAAACATTCCTCACAACGACCCTATCAATGTGCTCGTCCGCGTCTACGTGGTTAGGGTAAGACTTTCTGCCTTCTTAACCTTCAGCCCCTTGACCTAAGCCTAATAAACTGCAGCCGAATACGAATTTCAACTTTGTTTCTATTCTATTTAATTCTGTTGTTCTCCATGTCAGGCTACTGATCTTCACCCAGCTGATATCAATGGTAAGGCTGACCCCTACATCGTCATCAAGCTGGGCAAGTCCGAGGTCAAAGACAAGGAAAACTACATCTCCAAACAGCTCAACCCCGTCTTTGGCAAGTAAGTACACAACGATATCCTGCTCTTCTAAAAATAAATATATATATTTATATATATATATATATATATATATATATATATATATATATATATATATATATATATATATATATATATAATTTTATTTGATGTATGGCTCTTTTTCTTGTTTTTCACACTTTATCTCTCTGCATCTCTCTATCTCTCTTTTCCTCTCTCCTTTTGCCCCTACTTTCCTATTCTCCAAGGTCATTTGACATTGAGGCGACCTTCCCCATGGAGTCCATGCTGACCGTATCAGTGTATGACTGGGACCTGGTGGGCACCGATGACCTCATAGGAGAAACCAAGATTGACCTAGAGAACCGCTACTACAGCAAACACCGAGCCACGTGTGGCATCGCGGCGCACTACTCCGTGTAAGCCGCTTTACATCCATGTACTGTGCTAGACAGGTCTAGTGACCAGACCTAGCCGGCATGCACATCGACATGTCTATTTCTGAATGGTCGGCCAGCATGCCACTCCACTGGGCTGTGACTAGAACAGCAAGGGTTTCCCTGGCGCTACTGCATTGCAACAGTGTATTGCTCAGGGAGAAACGTGTCAGGTATACTAAGATGACTGTGCTCTGACAGGCTGGTGTTTCAATGTTTTCTTGTTATAATAGACATGGTTACAATGTGTGGCGTGACCCCATGAAGCCCACTCAGATCCTGGCTAGGCTGTGTAAGGAGGGCAAGCTGGACGGACCGCACTACGGGCCTGGAGGCAGGGTCAAGGTAGCCAACCGCATCTTCCAGGGACCCACTGACATCGAGGATGAGAACGGTACAACCTCGTCTGTGATGCGCTCCAGTTGAAGTAGATCCTCCTAAATGGTTCATAACAGTCTGATTCATCCTCTTTTTCTGTCCCTCGCCATCTCTCGACTTGGCTTTGTTCTTGGTTGTCCCTGGCCCTCCTCTGTTTCCTGTGTGCGTCCGTGTTCCAGGCCTGAAGAGGCAGACAGACGAGCACCTGGCGCTGACCGTGCTGAAGCACTGGGAGGAGATCCCCAGGATGGGCTGCCAGCTCATCCCCGAGCACGTGGAGACCAGACCGCTGCTGAATCCAGACAAACCGGGCATCGAACAGGTCTGGCCATGCTCACACACAGACAGACAGACATATTTGAACACGCACGTTGTGTTGGCATACTGGTCCTCTATCCTTTAATATGCCTATACCTGACCGGACTTGTGACTGGTCCACAGGGGCGGATCGAGATGTGGGTAGACATGTTCCCCATGGACATGCCAGCTCCTGGGCCCGCCATTGACATTTCACCACGGAAACCAAAGAAGTAGGTCAGGTCTGGGTCATAGGTGGAGGGAATCCAAAACATTGGATTTCTCAACTACCTTATGTTCACTGGGCTATAGCCACGTTTTCAGAAAAGCTAATTACAATGCACGTTTCTCGAGTAAGTACTGTCATTTTTGTTCTGGACTGAATATATGATTGTATTCCCAGGATGATTTCGGTAAGTTTCTTTCCTCAAAGTTGGTTCACTAACTTAGCGCAAGCCAAAGTCCAACTGTATGTGTGTGTGTTCCTTCCTCCCTCCTTGCCAGATATGAGCTCAGGGTGATTATTTGGAATACAGACGAAGTAATACTGGAGGACGATGATTACTTCACTGGGGAAAAGTCCAGTGACATATTTGTCAGGGGGTAGGTACAGAGGGACGCGGCACTAACGCCTCGTCCCGTGGGTGTAAGAAGTGGCGTGCTACGTTTGTTGCCGTTAATTATTTTGTTTTGTTTTTTTTGTATGTGTGCGTGTTGTTTTTTTTGTTTGTCGTGTGTCTGTCTGTCGCCCTCTCTCTCTCCTCTCGTCAACGCTCTCGGCTGTTGTCTAGCTATGAGCTCCGTGTTATTATTTGGAACACTGATGACGTAATTCTAGAGGACGATGCTTTCATGACAGGAGAGAAGATGTCTGACATCTATGTCAGGGGGTAAACACACGACTTCACCGCATGGCTCGTACAACCTCACCCTCCCTTTGACCCTGTCCCCTGGCCACCCACCCCCAACCTCAGCTATTTAACTAGCACGCAATTCTTTGGCTGAATACCCGTCCCCTTTCCACAGCCCCTTATCAGCACGCAGCAAACCTTATTTTGTACAGGTGGTCAATCAGGGCCATACCATTTGAATATTCTGAGTAGAATGCTTGTAGAGCTCATTGATGGTAAACAATGGCAAGGTTTATCAGGTTCCTTTGCTTGTATTTTCTGTTAATCTGTTAAAGTTTCTGAATTGGTTGGATAAGCTTCAATAGAAGGCCTTTCTAAATGTCTTTCTAAATGGCATATTACCTCACTTTAATATACCTTCTACTAATAGAGCACGAAGTAATGTTTATGGTATGGACCCTTGTTGCTATCTTCTTTGTATATTTTTTTAGGGGGAATGATGCAGAGTTTAAATATTTCAGATGTCTTGCATGGAAACATAATCCCCAAAAAGTTGTTGCATGCCTAAAACAATAAATCTGTATATTTAAGGAACACTATTAGGCATTTTTATAGTCTGAAATTAAAATGTATGGAGTTAAAATATTCAAAAGAATCTGAAAAAAATGTATTCAAAAGTGTTACATTCAATTTTGAATCTTCATGGCATAATTTTAACTCCATGAAAATCACTCATTCCAACCCAACCGTACGTCACAACACTTTTCAGGGCTCAGCCGCATCAACCAGAGCCCTATCCACAAAACCTCCCACCTCTTTCAAACAATCCATCTGCTAAGAGACATAGAACACTACTTAAGTCCACTTGCTTTTGTTTCCGGAGTGAGCTATTGGTGTTGCCACAATAGTGATTGCAGGCAGCGATTAGGTCACAAAAGCACAGATCACACAATGGCCTTTACTGTGGTCATCATGTCTTACATAGACACCATCCAACTTACCTTAGTGTCCATACTCACTTCTCACTCTTAACCCTGGTCGCGCATGCTGCATCTCAGTTAAGAAACCCCCCCAAATACAGTAGCAACAAAGTTGAATGGCATAATGTGCTCATTAAAGCTCATGTCCTTGTCATTCAGTTGCTCTTACTTATTCTTCATATTCGTATATACAAGGCACATAGCCCTTCTCACTCAATGTTTGAGTGCTTTATCTTTGAGAACTGAGAATGTAGTATGCTTCCTGTTCCTCCTGACTTAAGTAAAGACAGTCTCCCTCCTCTGTTGATGAAAGAAGCTCCAGTACCAGCAGGCCTGCCTTCTATACCTCTGCCTTATTTAGCATACGCAATTACACTTCTGCTTGCTAAGAAAAACTTACTTTATTCTGCTTCCAAGAAATATAGTGTCAAGGAAAGTGTATAGCTGTCACAGCGAAGGCTTCAATAAAGTTTTTGGATTGGCTGATTTAAATCTTTCCTTTTTTCTTGAGTGATGCTTTGCGTGCATGACATTAGAAAAATGTGCGACCCTGCAGTACCAAACCAGGTTATTTTTATACAAGCAACAGCAATATTCTCCGCTACAGATTTACCTATTTGAATTGGAATCGATTTGATTCAGATATCACTCTTGATATCTCTTTGGATGCCTGGTTTGCTTTTGGAGGGCTTGCATAATAGGTGTGTTGAAACAATAACACAACACTCCCCCACTCTACTCGCACTGTTGCAGCTTACAGTAGAGGCATACATGAAATGATATAGGATAATTTAGATACACTGACCTGAAACAATATACTTTCTCAAATTAACATTTAACAAGTTAAATTCATACCATTTTTAAAGTCTTTCCAATCAACTCACCACAACATTGCCACCCTAAACCAAACTCTGTCAGACTTCTGTGGTCTTTCCCTGACCTGTGACCTTTGACCTCTCCCAGCTGGCTGAAGGGGCAGCAGGAGGACAAGCAGGACACGGATGTCCACTATCACTCGCTTACCGGGGAGGGCAACTTCAACTGGCGCTTCGTCTTCCCCTTTGACTACCTGATGGCCGAGGAAAAGATCGTCATCTCCAAGAAGGAGTCGATGTTCTCCTGGGATGAGACAGAGTATAAGATCCCTGCCAGGCTCACCATGCAGGTGTGGGACGCTGACCACTTTTCTGCTGATGACTTCCTGGGTGGGTGCCTGTCATTTTGTCTCTCTCTCTCTCTCTCTCTCTCTCTCTATCTTTCTATCTCATCTCTTTTTTTTAAGCCTGAGTTATCTTAAGCAATGGAGAATCTGTGAGAAGTCCAATTCTGTTGAGCAGTATTGAGTTATCTGAGCCCTTGTCCTGTCTCCTCATAGGTGCGATTGAGCTGGACCTGAACCGCTTCCCTCGCGGGGCCAAGACAGCCAAACAGTGTTCCATCGACATGGTACGCAACGACAATGACCTCCCCACGATCTCCATCTTCAAACAGAAGCGGGTCAAGGGCTGGTGGCCGTTTGTGGCCCGTGACGAGAATGATGAGATAGAGCTCACGGTGAGTTACACATGCATTAAAAACACACACATTGTACATGCTGTGGCTCAACCGATGGGAGTTGGGAAAGAGAGTTCGAATTATGCCTTTTACAAGTGCACTGTCATATACACACACACATCCACACACTCTCACACATCGATAAATTACTCTGTTGATGTTGCAGGGTAAAGTGGAGGCAGAGCTTCATTTGATGACAGCAGAGGAGGCTGAGAAGAGTCCTGTGGGACTGGGACGCAATGAGCCTGACCCCCTGGAGAAACCAAAGTAAGATACACGGTTTACATAAGCAGACACACACACACACACACACAAATAAATACAATACAATTGGTACATCTAATTAGACAAACATGGTCACACACCTACAAACAAGTAAAGAAATCACCCGCAACTCAACCACAAACAGAAGCACAACCAAACAAATATGCACGTTTTGCTGTGGATTCAAGAGATGAAATCAGAGAGAATAGGCACAAAGATGGTCAACATTACTTCCTTCTCAGGGTCCTCATTCTCACAACGCAAAAAGCAGTGACTTTGTCAAAAGCAGACCCCATTAACTTGATTTCAACTATACAAAAATGCCTAAAAGTATTCCATTCGAGTGCCATATTGTATTTTCGTTCCGGGAACAGCACTGCTTTCTGCGCTGTCAAAATGCCACCCATACACTTTCACTTGTTTACCCTCTGGCCATTTCCTCACCTGGGTCCCTCTGTTTCCCTCCCTGTCCTTCCTTACTTTCTCCTCTTCTCTACATGACTTCCTCCCTCCTTTCCATCTATGCCTGACTGTACCTGCATCTTCATCTCCCCTTCCCTCTCTCTTCTGTCCCCTACTCCCTCCTCTGGTCCTGAAGTCGCCCGGACACAAGCCTCATGTGGTTTCTGAGCCCCCTGAAGTCCATCCGTTACTTCATCTGGCACAACTACCGCTGGCTGATCCTCAAGGCCCTGGGGATGCTGCTGCTGCTTCTTCTGCTGGGCCTCTTCCTCTACTCCTTCCCTGGCTACCTGGTCAAGAAGATGCTGGGGGCCTGAGCCACCCCCGGAGCCCCTGGTAGCCCCCCACTACTCCTCCTCCTCCTCCTTCTGCTCTTCTGTCTTTATCCGTCGGCTTACTGGATTTGTTCCTACTTGCGCTGTGTTGTCGTCGCGTCTGAGGCGTTCAGAGTCCCCCCAGTCTTTTCTTTGGATGGTTTACTAGTTGATCCTATGTGCTTGCTCGCGCTCTGACCTCTTCAAGGAATCTTTTATCTTGGGGGGGGGGGTTCTCTCTTACATTATTCTTTGTTCCATGTCTCTCTCATGTCACTGTATCTTGTGTCACCTAAGTCGGTGTTGGCAGACATGCCATGGAAAAAGCAGCAAAGTCATTACACCTGTGGCATGTAAAATACATATGTCATTCAGTGGAATGGTCTGTCAATCAGTGTCATTTTCCATTGTCCATTGTCCAACGTAGGTATTGTACGGCTGTGCAGCTGTGCTTTTTCCCCAGGGATGTTTTTGTTTGTGAGATGTGAGAGTTAGTGCTGATACCAAATATTGGGAAGGTCCTTCTCCTCTGCCTAGCCAAATGATCATTCATAAATCTTATCATGGCTTACTAACCACTAATGCTGGCTTTTCTTTCTCACTCTTTCCCTCACTCCCTTTCTGTCTCTCTCATCTCTCATCTAACCCCCCTCCTTAAATGCTCTAACTCCCAGTCGGCCAGACACCACGTTCCTGTGGTTCCTGAGCCCACTCAAGGCCATCCGTTACCTGATATGTAACCGCTACAAGTGGCTCATCATCAAGATTGTGCTGGCCCTGCTGCTCATCATTATGCTGGGCCTCTTCCTCTACAGCATGCCCGGCTACTTGGTCAAGAAGCTGCTGGGGGCCTGAGGGCCTAGGATCTGGGGAGGAAGGGGCTCGCCTCACCGCTGGCTGTCTGGCTGGTGGTGATTGTGGTGGTGGGGCAGGTTGGAGCGGGAATGGGTGTCTTTTCTGTTCCGCATTCATTCCTTTGTCTAGTCCCAGGGGAAGGAAGCCAAAGGAGGGAAGGGAGAGAGGGGAGGATGAAGGAGGTATGGTGGTCCTAGTACAGTCCTATCTGCAACCCACCACCACCATCCATCCTTTATCAGGGCAATGAGACAGTAACCCATACTCTAAGACTTCCTCCTAAACTAATAGCAACAGCTTCTGTCTCACATCAGTCAGACGTGGCACCCTCAGTAATATAATCAATCAAATAATACACAGTAAAGCTTTGACCCAATCTTGTGCTGAAGTCAATTTTTTTATTTTGACCTTTTTCTTAATGTTTCTTCATCTGGTTAAACCACTATTTATGTATGTACGTATTTATTTATTTATTTGTGGATATTTATTTGAAAGCACATTGCACTTAAGTCAACTTGTAATTTGATATTGCATGAACATTTCATGTGATATTGTAATATTTTATTACTACTACAATATGCGTAATTAATTGTGACTGAGATTATGAAGAAAAACTGCAAAAATGTTGCAGGAATCAGCAATTTTCCTAATTAACTCTTGCAGCCTTTGCACAGTTCTGAAATAATGTTTAAGAAAGAGTACAAATATCTATTTTCCTAGCAGAACAAGGAAACAAAAGATGTAATGTTATCTTTTAAACATTTTGACAAACTAAAGGTATGAACATTTTCAGCATTTTTCCAAACTCTGAATACCTTATGGCACACTTTCATCTGCACTTCAATTGGTTTGGAGTTGTTCAAGGTTATTGTTATACTTCATCCAGTTTAGGCTTAGAAACCACAGCATGCATCTGTGTGATAACCTAAGATGTAACGCAGTGGTCATGTGCGTAGCATGACTCTAGTCCAATATTGACAATAATGTAATACCTAACCCTGTGACTTGACATGTTAACTAATGTCAATGTATACTGGTTTGATGATTTGCAGTGCCCTTTTGATTTACCCTTGCTTGACCTGTAGTTTTGACATATTTTGTGTTGTGTCATTTTAGTGATTCAGTGTCTCACCAAGTAGAAAGAGTTCATGTTTGCACTAAACCCCTGGTCTGTTTGTATGATAAAATTTGTGTCTTTTTATCTTTGTCGAAATGTGTGCAAGATTTATTTTTCGTCTGTTTTACCAATGATTTTAAATAAACTGAATGAATTGAAAACTAGTCTTTGGTGGCGTTACAAATTAGGTTGTTTTAAAACCCATTAAAACCCATTTTCATCAATTGATGTTGAACATGAAATGTAAAACTCCTTATGGTACATGTAGAATATACTAATATTAAATCTCCTAATACCAAACTTTTGATGAACACATCATTTTTAGTTTGGAGATCATTTCTACATTTCCCCCAGAACAGTTACACGGTATTTTGGAATTCATTTCTTCAAATATTTTGTATGAGTCATTGGCACATATTTGATTGACAGTTCAGGATCTGTGTGTAAGGAACACATCCTTGGTCTTCATCTCATCTTCTCTTTCCCTCCTTCCCTCCTTCCCTGCGCAGTCGTCCCAACACCAGCATGTCCTGGCTGCTGAGTCCCGTTCAGGTGGTGTGTATCCTGCTGTGGAGACATCACAAGGTGCACTGCCTGCTGCTCTTGGCGGCTGTCCTGGGCCTTCTCTTCCTGGGGCTGCTCATCCTCTCGCTGCCCTCCACCCTTAACCAGAAGATCTTCAACATCGCTGGATAGACAAGTCACATGAAATACACTGGATACATTACAAGCTTGCATATCATGCATCTGTGCCCTTAATCTAAATGCACTATTTTATATAGTTTAGCACTTCAACTTTAATAAGTATACTTGTACGTAAGCTATTGCTGCTCCATATTCTTTGAAAGGGTGATAAAAATTGCGCGTAAACACATTTTCATGTATGATATGAGAAAGGCTTTATTACGATATTTAATATTAAAACTTTTGTTAAAGGTGCAGTGATTGTACATGGCGTTTCACTCAGGAAACTGCTGCATCAAGCGCGTGGGTGGGATCTCCAGCTCAGAGTTGATCTATCACAGAAGAGAACATTCAGGGGCTGTTAAGACGGACACATTCAGGGTGACTCACATGACACAGTACATTTACACACGCACGCACCTTTGAGTTGATGTATTGGTGCAGCAACATGCGCATTTCCGAGTTCTGCTGCTTCAGACTGTGTGTGTCGGTGATCAACTTGGAGCGTTCTTTCAGCTGGGAGCTGGAAACGCACACAGACAGTAGTCAAACCAACCATTAGACCTATCGACTAAGTGCCTCTATGTATGTGTGTGTGTGTGTGTGTGTGTGTCTTACTGGTACTTCTCCAGTGCAGCCTCCAGGGCGTCCCAGACCCTGAGCTTGCCCTCAGAAATGACTTGGGCCAAAGAATCCCAGTAGGCAGCGTCCTCCGAGTCGTCTCTCACCCCTGGACCGTCGGACTGGCGGCGGGCCACGGCCTCCCTGAGAAAACATACACACACACACGCTTATAACACTACGACCACATAGACAGCAGCAAAACCAGGACACCTTATTGTTCAGAGGTGAGTTAACACAACCAGCGAATACCCAGCAAGAAGAGACAGATCAATAAGCATCACACACACACACACAGACACACACACACACACACACTGCAGCTAGAATGTGGCACTGTGTTCTGACCCGGGTCTACAGTGCTGCGAGGTGAAGGCCGTCAGGGCCACCAGGACGTCGTTAGGGTGGATGAGGTCGGAGGTCAGGGTGCTGGAGGTGCTGCTTGTCGCCCCATCTGTTCGACAACTGGAGCCAGCCTCATCCTCCTGCAGTCAGTCAATAAGCTACCGACTGTAACACCATCTCTCTCAAATGCTAAGAGGCTTTTTCTCGCTCAAACAAAGATACGCAATTTTCCCAGAGTTTTTAAAACCTCTCAGAATGTAAATGGGATCATTTAGATGCTGTCAACCCTAACTCTCTCTATCTCTCCCTCCTCACCTCTGCCTGCTGCTGCTTGAACTTGAGCAGGAAGTCGCCCATCTTGTAGATGTCTTCCTCACTCTCGATGCTCATGGCCTGGCAAAGGGGGCATGTACTGTTTCAGTAAAAGACTAGTCAGACGGCGCGGCACAAAACTTGAATGAAGGATAGAATGGAGGGAGACGCTCACTCACAGAGAAGATGGCGTCTAGCTTCATGAGCGACTGCTTGTCTTTCTCCAGAGGAGAGAGCAGCTTCAGGAGCTTACTCTCTATCAGGAAGCCCTGGAGTGGAGAGAGAAAAAGACAGAAAGAGAGGAAAAGAGAGGGAGAGATAAGGAGGGAATTAGAAAAAGAGAGTGAGAGAGACATGACATAAGACAACTGCTCTGCTTTTCTTTTCTTTTCCTTTTAAAGGCGGGCGCCATTTTAGAGCAGCGGCTTTTTCCAGCTGTGAGGTCCCTTCCCATAGGTTTTGATGTAAAAAAGGCAGAGGCAGCTGAGGGAAAAGGCAGACAGTGTATACACACGCTATCCCTCGACACTAAATAAGTCAAATGAAAGCGACTTCAGCACCACCACTCACAACCATTTGCGGCTGTTCTTAATGCAGCCACTAAGTTGTAAAAAAGCTTTTACCTAAACTTTATTTAAATAGCTGTGCCAAAATGCAAAACTCTTCCAGTTTGACCTATTATAATTATAATATTATGCATATTTTGTTATGCGTAAATGCTTTTGAACTGCTTTTCTATTACCAGTTTGCTTTAACGTAATTTCAATGCAATCTATGAAATAAAATGGATACTTTTTGCAAGGCTTGACAAATGTTTTTGTTATACGAATAATCAACATCTACATAATCTACATAACTTTTCAGTGCAGGGCTGTGTTTGGAATCTCTTACTATTCATCCATAACATACTAAATATGCTGAAAAATATGTATGCAGTATGCCAATGGTACATATGTGAAATTTGAGAGCGGAAAAAGTTCCTGAGACGTTGATAGGCCTACAACTTCAATACACCGTGGGGTGGGGCTACATTATCGTCTCTGATTGTTTAATTATTATACATATTATTATTATATGGTCAAGAAAGGAGTAGGCTATAGGATTTTCAGTTTGTGGCTATAAGGACCACTCTTCCAGCAGCGTCAGTAGGCTAGCATAAGGCTCCTACCCGATCCCTCTCCATTACAACATAAGGAACTGATAGTTGACAACCGAATGGCAAAATTCATAAGTAGGGAATGTAAATAAAATCACATTATTAAAAGAACATTACGCACATTACGGTACATTACGGTATAGCCTACAGCCAAAGCGAAATGTACACATAATTACCGACATCTAAGTAGATTGTATGCTTATTCAAATCAGCTACCTAAGCGCACTTCTTAAGCCCTGTAACATCCCCCTCCCCTTGTTTTACCCCCTTAGGACACTGATCTCACACCCTGAGACACACACACACACACACACACACACACAGACAGCCTGCTCACCGCCTCATCGCACAGCAGATCCAGCAGCTTCTTCACAGTCGTCACCGACACCTTCCCGAGGCCAGCCCTCTTTCCTCCGCTCTCCCTCCTCTCACTCTCCCCCTCCGTCCCTGCCCCCTCCTTGTACACCTCCAAGGCAGTGCTAGAGCCCTCAGCCCCGGGCCCCACAGAGGCGTCTCTCAGCCCCAGGCTGCGGCCGCTTCTGCTCTCCCCAGACCGGAGCAGCTCGGAGGCCGCCTGGTGGGCTGTCTTGCGGACCTGCTTGTAGGGCTGGATGGGGCCGCAGTGCTCCATGAAGGCCAGCGGGGGGCGCTGCCAGGCCAGGCCCAGCTGCTGCTCATGGATCAGCTGGTCGATGGTTAGAGCCTTCTCCGCCAGCTCCTTGACCTCCCCCTCGTTCATCAGCCACACGTCCTCAAAGCGCTTGGCGTCGATGGCAGCAAAGTGTCTGAGGGAGAGACGACAAGTTACAAGCAAATTGTGATTCTGAGCGGCGTACGTGGTCACGGGGTGACTTTGATTAAATGCATAATATTTTTAACACGTTATCTGTTGAATAATTAATTGTTCTAATTAACACGTTATATTGACAGCCCTAATTTGAATATTTCCCCGAGCGAAAACCCCTGTTGATAAATCCACCGGCGTAACAAGTCATTCTAGTCTTAATAAGTCATTCTTATTTTTTTTTGGGGGGGGGGGGGGGTGAATGAAACATTTGACTGGACTCCTCTTTTCCCTTACCTGGTGACCACAGTATGCTTGGCCTCCTGAATGGTAAGTTGATGTACAAAAAACACTCAGATGGAACTGTTAATAAGAACATGCTCACATGCTTTCTTTGCAAAAAAGGAATTGACTTACCATGAGAGCAATTCAAGTTTGAAATATCACCTCAATGCAAAGCATGTTTTGCTAGTTCCTGTGTCAACAATATTGACTTCTAAAGCTACCTTTTGTAATATCTATGGCTGTGTCTCAATACCCCGTACTAGCATCCTATTTAGCATGGCAGAAAATATTTAGTATGTTCCAATTGTCTTTCTATATGTAACAGTAAGTACGAAATAAAGCTAATAAGTAGTAGTAGCCTTGGGACGCAGCGTATATCTTTACTCGTATGCCATAATACTCTAATGTCTTGGAATTTTAATCCTTTGGGTGCTTTTCCCAGCAAATGTATGCGAATATGTGCGATTCATTTGATTGACTTATTTGGGTATCATGTAATTAGCTAGATTTAAAAATGTAATCGATTGACAGCCCTAATACAAATATATACTGTAATACATAAACTGTGAGAGACTAGCTCTGCACAGCTACTGTTGTCTGTTTGTGTGAGTGTGTGTGTGTGTGTATGTCTGTATGTGTACGCACATCTCACCTCATCTTCTTCTGCATGTGCTTGTACTGCTGCATGATGCGATTGTAGTCATCAGACAGCTGCTGGCTCTCCTCTCGCGACTGCCTCTCCTGGTTGGCACACTTGGCCTTCATGTTGTTTAGCACGTCCTGCAGCCTGCAGGGAGAGAGGGCCCAAACTTTTGTCCCGACCACTTCCGCGTTTACTTGTGAGAGTAGAAGTGGAGGTTATAGCTTTGAGTATCGGGATACTGTACGGATTGTGGGTAATACTAATGGGGGTAAACATGAGAATGTTCCGAATGTGTTTTTACGTGTGTGTGTGTGTGTGTGTGTGTGTGTGTGTGTATGTGTGTGTGTGTGTGTGTTACCTAGTGATCTTCCTCTTCTGCTGGGACTTGGTGATTGTGTTTTCCTCATCTCTCTTCTTCAGTACCTGGAAGTTGTACTCCAACTTCTCCTGGTTCAGCTGGTAGGTAGCCTTCATCTGCTGCAACTGCTGCTCCAGGATCTGGACACACACACACACACACACACACACACAGCAACAGACAGAGAGGAGCCAGATAAACGAGACAATTATACATTTAAATTAAGAGTACAATTCTAAATAAAAATATAGCTTACTTAAGTTGACAGCACAAACAACAGCCAGTGGTTAAGCACAGGGGACTGACCTGTACATCTGTGTCCAGCTTGATCTTGATCATGTTATATTCTTCAGCGTCCTCCACCCTTAGCTTCTGGAGCGAAGACTCATATTCCTCCACCCTCTTCATCCTCTGCATCAGGTTGTCCAGCTAAAGATGGAGCAGGTGATTTGGTGTTAAAGAGTTTAAATGCAAAAGGTCCACAATTTGTAAAAAGAAGACAGGATGAAACAACATGTCTATCTAGGGAATGAGGGATAGGGAAGTAAGTGGAGTCCTGTAACTCTATGAAGAGCAGGTTTACCTCTTTGTCACGGCGCTCACTCATCAGCTGTTCCCATTTCTTCCTGCATCCGGTCATGAGGACCTGACGCTCGTGCTCATAGGAATTCTATACAAAAATTCGAACAGACAAAATGTGGTAAAACGTTTGTTCGCAGTTGTTAAATAAAAGTTGTACAATAACACACTGAATACAATTTGTTTAGCCACAGTAGAAAAAATTTAAAATCCCGGGAGAGTTTGTCGACCAACTCCTACTGTACCTCTATCTGGTCTAGCTCCTCCCTGTAGGACTTCATCAGGTTCTTGACCTGGTCCTCCATCCTCTCAATCAGCAGGTCAATGTCCTCGCCCTGCTTCTTCAGGTCCTTAACGTAGCGGTCATCACACGCTTTCATCTCCTGCTCACACACATTGAGGCCGCACACATGCAAACACACAAACGCATTAAAAAGTAAATGTGCCCATCGTGAGGTGCGGAAATTTGCAAGTCTTGTGTGGGTCCAGGGTTTGAATTATAATCTGAGCTTTGTGGGGGTCTCTAAAATAACTAACATTATGGGCAGAGATAAATAATAGTCTTACGGGTGCGCTTTCTGTGTGTGTGTGTGTGTGTGTGTGGGTGAGAGAGAAAGTTCCAATACCCATACTACTACGTGGTCCAACACTTGTGTCACACACACAGCAGCTCACTTTTTCTATCGTGTTGTATAGCCTACAGTGCACGAACACCCTACACACAAGAAAAAAATCTAAACTAGCCAGGGGTGCATACCCCGTTGGCAGCGGCCATGATAGCTAGTCTACTACTTTCTACTTCCTATTCAATGTTTATTAAGATGTCAGTGGCTTCTTCAGTTTTTCAAACCGGTCGCACATCTGCACGCTCTCAACACAGAAAGTGCGCACCACTACTGCGCACCATGGTGACTTGATGGTGAAGTGCTGCCATACTATCATTCATGCAAGAATATAGACCGTAGTTCAGGGTGCGAATTACGGGGGAGCCAGAAGAAGACAAGGGCTCCCCAAAAGGCATAAAAAGTCAAACTTAAAAAATGGAAACATAAATGCATTAAATGCATGTGGTTAGTTTGAAAACATATGTGTTTATTTCACCTTAAAAAAATGTGTTCGAAATGAAACACCCCCATCTTGTTTCAAACCATTTGCCTGACTTGGCTGCAGTTGCCAGCCACACCAGACTCTCAAATGAAAATAGTGAGAAGGGAAGAAAGAAAATCGTGGTATTTTGAAAAAATGTGCCACTATGTCTAAAAGATAACCACCCGTAGATGAGGATGAGACCAGGCCATTATGGTAAGGTAAAAAACCTTTCATTTTTTGGTGAATTATTAGTGCGATATGTAGGCCCAAATGGTGAAAAGTATGTTTGGTGTTTTTGGTTGTCAATATGTAGCTGTGTAGGCGTTATATCTTACAAAATTATTGGCTTTCGGTATAGGCTATAATGTGTGATCACCATGCAATGTATTTTTTATAATAATCATCACAATCATTGCCCCCCCCCCACACCCCCCGGCCACCATAAAAAAATATATTATAATAGGAGACCCCCCGAATACCAAGGTATTATTCACACCCTGCTCTAGTTCTTTTAGAAAATGTTTTCTTTGGCCTATTCATGTAGTTAACGTAAATTATACTCATTACATGGTTAGAAAATGTATTATTTGTGATTCAAATAATGGTTGTTGGTAATGTATTAGAGACCCCCCCACAGATGTATGACTTAACTGCTTTCATGGGAGCTCAGACCCCTCTTTATGGGAGCTCAGCTCCCACAAAATTCGAACCCTGAGTGAGTCCCACCTGCTGCAGGTCAATGATGAGTTTGTTCTTGTCCTCAATAAGCTGACCACATAGCTTCTGCTGGCTGTTCAGGGCATCTTGCAGGTCCTGAGGGAACTCCTTCAGCCTAGCTGCTGTCCACTTCTTAGTGATCTTCTCAAACTGCTCAAGGCTTGTCTGGGCCTCAACCTCCAGTTTCTCCAAACTGGGCCGAGAAACCACGTAATGGGGAAAGAGAAAGGGAGGCATTGGTGGTGGTAAGAAAAATGAATATAAATCAGTCAAAGCCTCAAATAGGGAAAGGTGGTAATAGTTTGAATGTGGTGGTTTTATGTCATGCAGTGAAGGGAGAAATGGAGAAAGGGGGCTCCGTTCCAAAAGATGCTCGTATCATGAGATGCAATGACAGAATTTTTCTATTCCATTGTAATTGTAATGAAGAAATCATCACCCGAGTTTGCGAGTCTCCTCTAAATCTGCCCTGCGCTGTGACTCTCTCGCATCTGTTGCTATCTGGATGTTGGTGACCAGCTCAGTTCCATCATTTTGCAACTGGATCATCCGCTAAGACAAAATGTATATCACGATGCAAGGTGCAGTACGTTCATTTCATATTCTATAGTATACAGTAAAAGACTGTACCGGACGCATATTCTTCAAGCAAATTTGATGATGAATAGGGGTGCATGCATATTACAACTGGAACGGCAACGTTACCTTCTCACTCTGCTCTACTTGATGCTGGCTTCTTCTCATCTCCTCTTGAACCTCTTTCTTCTCGTCGGTTTCATCTCCCAGTTCTTGTCTGTTGTGCAGAAAGGAACTAACGTTACACATTAGAGCATTAGAACTTGTCAATAGTCAGGGACCAGTCACGTGCTGTCAGCTAGCAAGCCAGTGATGTGGTTTTAGTTACGCTAGCTAGCTAGCTTGCTAGCATTATTCTTTTCGAACCTTTTTTTGCTGTCATTTCGGGTAGCTATTCGGAGGCGACGAGCTGCTATTCTCTCTTCTGGGTTTTCAGAATCCACAGAAGGTTTGTATGGATCTTCAATATCCTCACGTAAGCTATCTGCAGCCTGACTCATTGTAAATAAATTGTTAACTTTGTTTCTACACACAGACAAGAAAGTGGAAACTTAACGTACTGCAAGGTACTTCATCACTGCAAGGTATGTTTTTGTAAGCGTTACTATGGATACAGTGCCAGTGATAGACTTTATTGACACCATGTGGCGATTTGCTGCATTACATAGGCCTACGTATCGCAAATAAAGTTGTGTTGTTGTTTATTTGCAACAGTGTAAACGGTTTTGTATGCGGCCTGAAAAAGAAAGAATAACTGTATTTATTTACCGGTTTCCTCAAAATTTTTGTTTTCCTGTGAATCAGTAAGCTAGCAGACACAAGTGGCTACCCTTGCAGACAAAAATAAAAGGGATGTTGCCAGAAATCTTGGGCCCAATGAAAATTCAATGTGTGCGTGTGCGTGCTCGCGTATGTGACGTGTGCCCATTCGATCACATTGAGGTGAGGTCGCAGGGCAGACCTGATTATGCTCAGACAGTGAGCAGGGCTAGTCAAAGGGAGCAAGTAGTAATCCAACCTTCTCTTGCTAGTCTTGTAAACAGTTGAGCCATACGGATGAGGACGGGTGGAGACTAGGATAGACACTAAGTGGATTACAGTGCAGTCGTCTTAGGGTTGGACACACACTTGGTCTTGTTGTGCGCACGTACACACACAAACACACACAAAAACACAGGCATACACATTTTGCACAATGTACACACATGGGCATTGCGCAATGCACACCCTTTCTCTGTAAGACACACACACACACACACACACACACACACACACACACACACACACAGAGAGCTGACATGATTAGCCCAGACCTCCAGGAACCTGTCAACCCTTCACTGGGAGCTTAATTCATTAGAGGTGGACGGAGAAGAAAGAAGACAGAGCCCATGCTGTCTTTCTGACACATTTCCAGAGCAGTTATACACGTTCTCTCACACCTTTTGTGACTTAAACTTGCATTTCTGCAATAGGACAATTCCTTTATCTTGGTTAGGTCAAAAGAGCGCCTTTCTCTGGAGTAACACTGAGCAAAGCAGCTTAACCTGTGGGGGACAAACCCACCAGGAGGACTCTGATCCAGGATGGCGGACATAGCGCCCCAGCGCCTGGAGCAGCTGATGAAAAGCATGGAGGTGCTGCTGTCGGAGGTGGAGCAGTTGCGGTGCCACTGCGGCCCACAGGCCACCGAGCTGATGCGGCTGGCACTGGAGCTGCGGCAGGAGCAGCGCGAGCTGGCCGAGAAATATGTGGCGCTGGGGCACGACATGCAGGAGGTCATGGACACCATAGAGAGGCTGCAGGAGACCAAGCACGCCTTTGACGCCAAGGAGAGGCAAGCTGAGAAACTCAAACGGCAACTCTGAGGAACAGATGTGGCTCTTGGACTGCTTCAAAGGAAGGGGAGATACATAGCATGAGAACTCTGTCTGCAAAGTGGGGCTTTTTGTGTATTGTAGGGATTTACTCAGTGCAAAGTGGGTGCTTATGGATGATGGAAATGTGTATGGCCTTTTGGCAAGGAAAAGGTGTGCATCGTGAGTAATGTAATCACATTTTATGGGGTGTTTAAGGGCCCACCCACAGAACCCTGATTGTTAACGTGAGATAGCTTTTAGTCTATGTAGTCTTATGTCAGACAGAAATGAAGTCGGCAGCTTATCTAGCATGAGGTGTGTCTTCTGGCTCTTTCAGTGACGACAACTTATCCACGTCATCCCTTTATTAGGAGTGTGTGCTGCATCTAATCCCTGTCGTCCGAGGTACTTCCTCTTTGCAGCTAGTATACTATCTGGGCACCAGTCCAACGGCCAGGTTCGGGGCTTATTGTCAAACAGCAAGTCAGTCTCAGTGTCTCCTGAAGCCCAAGTGGGAAATCCTGGTATGCGAGCTGTAGTCATGAAACAGGCTGTTGAGATATCTGTTTCAATTCTCAAGTGCAGGCACAGACTTCAGCGCCTATGGTTTGCCTCTAAAATAAGCCTAAATAGCTCCCTCAGGGGATTGCACCTCCCACGGTCTCCTCGGCTACGGTTTATCCGTGTGTTTAGTGGTTGCGGGATGTGGGATGTGCGAAATAGACTTTTGTGGTCAGAGGACAAGATTAGGGAATTGTTAGGAGATACACTTATACTTCTAAGATCTCTCCATTTACTTGTTTACTTCTTTAACTAAGGTATTATGAGCATTTAAAAAATATTTTCGTTGATTGTCGTTGATTGTTGGTTGTTGATTGTCAAACCCAAAAAATTCGAATAAAGTTTTCTTTTTCTTGGCTCTGTTGTCTGTAAATTCTAAATCAACCTATACAAAAGCATACTACTATGTAAAAATATAGTCGAAAAATAAAGAAATTGTGGAATAGGTCACATGTATATGCATTAAAGTAAATTCTGTGACGTCTGAGCCGTTTCAGTTCAGTTTCAGTTCATCGAAATCTGACACCCCTCTAGCTCTGGTATTATAAAGTTCTGAGGCCAAGGAGCTGGATAGAGGAGTGTCAGTGCTTCAGCTTCAGTGTCAGTCCTCTCACCTGCTGAAAGTACAGAACCTTAAAGCAGCCAGCTGATCAAGACATTTCACACAAATATTTCAGTTTAAGGAGGTAGGATTGAAAGATAAATGTTAGTTTTAATCATTATAGAGTTTTATTATAAATTGTACTATCTTGTATTTATTGCATTATCTGTTCTTGTTAGAAAGCACTTTGTAACTTTGTTTTTGAAAAGGGCTATATAAATAATGTGCATTATTGTAAAATATTATTTTGTTGTTATGTAAAATAATAGTAATAGTAATTAATTGTTCTCATGAAATATTGTACATATTAGACAAATGTGTAGCAGATAGTCTGTCCACACACTGTAGTCTTTTCTTGAGTAAAAATTTGCTACTATTCAGTTATATATTTTATTACACATAAATATCAAATGAAAAACAGAACGGTTTCATATTTTTGTTGCGATATTTGAAAATGATCATGCACCACACTGCATTCCTGCAGCGGCTTCAAATTAAACATGAACTTACTGCAAGTTCTGGGACTCTTCCTGGCTACAACTTCATTCTGTGTAAGTCACCCTATTGATTACCACAATATCCCTAAAATATTCTAAAAATATTTAATATAGATAATATATCTTCACTTGAAAAGAAAACGCAAATTGGTATTTGGCATGGTTTTGACTTCTTTTGAGTTGATTTTTTTATTTAGGAATGTACCACAAATCATGTGGTTTTGGGTGGCAGCTGTTTACAAAACTGTTGATGCTGTATTTAGGAGATGGTTTGTGGTGATATGATCCATTGACTATTCTGGTGTTTCTAGTTGGACATTGGTGTGTTTCTGTGGTCAGGGGTGGGTAATGGTGTGGCTGTATATGTTAGTACTCTATTGCTCACTGCTGTGTACGGTATGCTGTTTTGTTTTCCAGTGCGCACAGCCCAGCCATGATTACTGGGGAGAATATGGGCCATATGGGCCATGCAGTCGCACATGTGGAACTGGTGTGGCCATGAGAACCAGACAATGTATCACTTCAAGGTAGGAGGGAGAGACACTAACAAAAGGACAAAGACAGTGAGACACACAACGATAAAGAGAGGGAAGTGGGAAGTGGGAAGAAGTTATGTTCATTGTTAGTGTTGATTAAAACCTTACATTATTGTTAATATTGTAAACCATGTTTTGGTCATAACGTTTGTTTTTATTTATATATATAAATGTATATTTGGTATTTGTCTCTGACTCCTGCAGGACAGACAGAGGACACAACTGTGTGGGGGCCTCCAAGTCTTACCGCGCGTGTAACTTGCTGGTAATATTTCATATGTTAGCCTCACCACTCCCCTGCCAAAATGAACATAGAAAAACACATAGCTCTTTCACAGTGCAGTTCCAAGCAGAAGAACATTGATCAGGTTTCTATTCCACAATAGGTTTTGATATGTACAAAGTGCATGGAGCGACCAGGACCACCTGGGTGGTCTAAGATCAGGTCTGATCTATGGTGTGGAATGTCGAGGTACAAAGCAGAGCGTAATCATACTGTATGTTCAGTTGAACATTTCCTTCCCTTCAGGAATGCCCCCCAGGAACCAGGGATTTCCGAGAGGAGCAATGCTCTCACTTTGACAGGCAATACTTCCAAGGCAAACGCCACACATGGTTGCCCTACTATGGAGGTGAACACTTACTCAGACATAACTATGTAACAGTTAATTACATATATCTTATTATGGTTAATTAAAATGATTGTTTTTTTATTTATTTCCTGGTCTTCGACTCTTTAGCTGCTAACCCATGTGAGCTGAACTGCAGTCCAAGGGGAGAGACCTTCTTCTACAGACACAAGATTTCGGTGGTGGATGGTACACCGTGCTACCTTGGCCGCAGGGACATCTGTGTGGAAGGCATCTGCAGGGTAAGAGCAAGAACCATAAAAATACTGTGATTAAGACCGTGACCCTGTGTGTTGTTTTAATGTGTTGAAGTCTTGGGGCCCCTGTAGGTGTTCAGCCACCAGGAGATAGTGGGCGTTGATCTCAACGCCCCTGCCCCCAATGCAGCGCTTACCAGAGAAGCCCGCTCATACACCTACACCTACAGTGTGTGGAGCAGGTGCTCAGTCCCTTGCAACGGAGGCATGCAGACCCGCAGTGTACACTGTATAGTGGCCCAGTCCGGAGTCCAGACGCCGCCCCATGTGGTGGTTGACACTTACTGCATCACCCAGCGCATTCAGAGACCTACCAGCCAGCAAGCCTGCAACATGCATCAGTGTGCTGCTGCTAAGTACAGCATTTCCAGCTTTAGTGTGGTAGGTGACTGTCTGAGAGACAAGACCTTTTGTCTAAATAAATACAAACTGTGATTAGATTAGATCATGAAGTTACATAAAAATCAACAGTTTAAAAGACTTCAAGTATGACTAGCCTGAGATTTCTAACTATTTTTCAATCTTAAACTCCTTTTACATACCTTTTCTAGGTATGTTTTGACTTTACTTTTCCCTACTCTGTGCCGACCAGTGCTCTGTGACTTGTGGGGAGGGCCAGCAGACCAGGGAGGTGTTCTGTGTGGGAGCCGGAGGCGTACGTCTGGCAGACCACGCCTGCAGTGGCCTTACCCGCCCATCAGCCATTCAGGCCTGCCACAAGCCTGCCTGCCAAACACGCATCACATGGCATGTGACCAGCTTTGGACTGGTGAATGACTAGGAGAAAATTGAAAGAAACTGAGGTTGAACTAAAGAATAGATCTTGAGTCAAAACCTATGCAAGAGACAATTAGAACTTGTATTACCAACCTTTTTTTTTTGTGGTGCTCCCTGCAGTGTACTAGGAGCTGTGGTGGAGGGGTGAGGGACAGGAGAGTAGCATGTTTGGCCTTGGATCTGACCCCCCACAGGGAAGATAGCTGTAGGTCCTATTCCAGACCTCACACTGTGGAGGCCTGCAACCCACAGGCTTGCCCTGGAGCCCAGAGTGAGTACAAAATGATCAGTCAATGTATGTGTGTGTGCGTTAAAGTTTTACGTTTTTATTAGTTTCTCTTTCTCTCTCTAGTGGTTCCAAGTGTGCAGGACCCAACAGGACATGAAAGCACAAAGAGAGGATTTGTGCCCAATGGAGAGACTTCAGGTATGCAAGTGTGTGTTTGCTAATCTAGTTTGTTTGTCTGCATGCTTTGTTTTCTCATGTTGGAACATGTGAAGTTTGAACATGTGGTTATAGTTATAAATATGTGTTTTCTTGGTAGGTGAAGAAGTATTCAAAATGGAAACATACTAACATCAATCATTTTTTAATTACATGGATGTCTAAAGTTACAAGGCAGAGTTTAGTATAGATTATATCCTCAAGCAAAACAGCTCCTTTATGTATATCCTTGAATGTAACTGTCTCTGTCTAGACTATGTTGGATTGCTTACCCAACTGCTGTAATCCATCCCCAACAGAAATATACACTAACAGAACAAGGTTTTACAAGTTTGCAATCCAAAATTAACTCCTTAGCCATCAAAATAGTTCTAAAGAGAAAAGGCAAACACTAAAGGCTAAAGGTAAACATACAGCAACGGATTTGAATATACAGGGTAGACCCGTAGCCTCCCTGTACAGGCTACCATAAGGTATACAAAGGTTTTTTGTGTTTTTACTTTATGTTTTATTAGCTCCTGGGCCACACTCAAGCATCGTTTATGACCCTTTCACCACGTCTGTGACTAGTCATCAATGTGCCCAGTCATATTACGGTTGCTGCCCCGATGGTCAAACCTCTGCCATGGGGCCCAGGAATGAGGGCTGTCCTCTGAATGACTGTGTACAGTCTAGGTAAGACCCCCCCCCCCTCCCGGAGCGCCAACTAAGTTCAGAATTGCTTAAATGCTAAATCCTTATCTTGAAGTGTCATTGCTAGAGTAACTAACCTTCTCTGTTCTCAACCAGATATGGTTGCTGTTTGGACGGAGTAACTTCTGCTCAAGGCTTTGGAAGGGCTGGATGTCCCAGCTACAGAGCACCTGAGGTAAGTGCAGCAAAGTGCTTCATCTATGTCTGGCCTATTTCCATTTTCTAATTCAATTTTCTTTAATTACATTCTATTTTATTCTCCCTGACTTTTACAGCAACACATCTCCCCAGGTCGTCCTTACTCCGGTGACATGTGCTCGATGGGACGTGAGGCTGGTCCTTGTGATGCCTGGAAGGCACGGTTCTACTATGATTCAGCAACCGGCAAATGCATAGAGTTCTGGTATGGAGGATGCCAGGGCAACGCAAACAACTTTGTCTCCAAGGATGCATGTCAGAGGAAGTGTGGCAATACAATGAGAGATGCTCCACCTGTCCCAAGGAGAGGGGCAACACCAAGAAGAGATATCAGGGCTAGGGCATGATGTGGTTGGTGATGAAAAACAGTCAACCAAGATACTCTGTTGCACACACAGATATCATTGTAGACTCTAATCAGTTCTTGTATAGCAATCAAGCAATAAACCACAAAATCGCACAGAAGGCACAGAAGAAAAGAATTGTGTAATGTGACCTTTTATTAACAATTCACTTTGCCTATTAAATTGTTCCCTGATCATAAATAATAATTTGCATACAAATACAGTGTAAAAGTTATACATGGTAATACACCTTTCCTGTGCCCGCTTGCCTTTTGTAAAGTACTTTAATTTGCCTAGTATGTGCATGAAATGTGCTATACAAATACATTTGTCTTGACTGGACATACGGTTGAAGGTTACCTTGTTTTGTTTTTTTTACCATTTTAAATGTTCTATTCTGAAAAAGTAGGCAGTCTTCGTGTTTTCGGTTGTAAATCAATAATCCCAAATACCAATGTTTCAGTATACATTTTTTTGGGGGGGGGTGAACCCCACCAAAGTTAATTCATGCTTTTATTTTGAAAGATAAAGTGTCCCTGTTCGCACCGGAAACGTGTGCATCATCACTTCCACTCTTGCAGTTCCTTTCCACAACAGCTGAATTATTAGAAGCTGTTTGGCTGTTAACATTTCTAACTAAACAGTTACATATAACAGTCCGACTGGTCTTCACCACAAACATGGTAAGTCTGCATATTTTAAAGTTTGAGATTTAATCGTGTCTTCATATCTCCATTCTCTTGATTTCGCTAACACTTAAATGCTATCAAAAGTAGCTATGCTGGCTAGGCTAACCAAAAATGTGCCAACCCCTGAGCTACGAATGAAAGCATTAACTTACAATTTTTTGTGACCCAAGGGGTGGTTGTTTGAATTAGGTTTGGTGCTGTGTGCCTGATAGTAACAGACTGCTACCGAAGACGTTAGATGTAACATTTCGCATTTGTTTTGGGCACGCAGCTATCTGCTGATGCAACACGTTTTTTGTTCTCATTATTTGGCCCGTTAACAACGTTTGTAATGGGACCCTGGTGAGTGCCTGTTTTGTCAGATGTTAGTCATACCACAGTTTATTTGAGATTGTTAAGGCTCTCATACATTTCAGCATTAATAATAATACCAACCTATTACTTAAGTTAATCAGCTGTTGTTAAGCTTGTTTGAATGCAGGATGAAACGTATTTTAATGAAATTGTTACTTACAAACATGTATTGTGTCGCAGTCGCACACAATCTTACTTGTCCAGCCAACCAAAAGACCAGAAGGTCGTACATATGCCGATTACGAGTCGGTGAACGAATGCATGGAGGGTGAGTTTTGACTTGATAATACCCCCTCCCTTTTTTTAAAGCAGTGGTTTGTGACTGAATATGATTGATGGAACTACACCTATTGATCTTTCTTGTCTTGTGTAACATAACCTTTTCTGTATCCATTTAGGTGTATGTAAGATGTATGAGGAGCATCTCAAGAGAATGAACCCAAACAGTCCATCAATCACCTATGACATCAGCCAGTTATTTGATTTTATAGATGACCTGGCAGACTTGAGCTGTCTTGTGTAAGTAGATCTTGCCACTACTACATTTTCTGTCCAATATTTGTTGTTTTTACATTGATAAGCACACACTGGTCCCTATCCAAACCTTAATGCTTCCATACATGTAAATATTTTAGGTGAACAATCCTGTGTTCTCTCTACAGTTACAGGGCTGACACACAGACATACCAGCCATACAACAAAGACTGGATCAAGGAGAAGATTTACGTACTGCTGCGTCGCCAGGCCCAGCAGGCTGGAAAGTAAAGGCAGGATTTTAGGATTGTCCCTTGAGCACTGATCTAAGATCGGTTAATTCTGTTAGAATTAACATCAACCACTACGTAAAAGCCCACACAAACAGATTTTTGACCTGTACATTGTCACAAGTTTTATTGTGGGAGGAAGATGTTATAGAGATGGCAGGGGCTACAGGTATGGTTGAGAAGTTAACAGACATTTTGTGTTATACAGCTATATCTACTCTCAATGGAAGGGTTACTAATTTATTGGTAGAGAAGAATCTGTTTGGAAAAGAAATTAGTGAATCACAGTATACAAGAAACAAAATGTCTCATTTGGGGGGGGGGGGGGGGTTCTATATTGTTTCCCATCAATTTTAAGTTTGTGCAATCATGGGAGTGACTTTTTTATAACGGTACTGGGACGGTGGTGTGAAATATGCCTTTACTGATGGCTAATATGGTGAAATGTTACTTTTTTGACTCCATAAACTGATTCTGATTATTTTTCTGATTCTGATTATTTTTCTAACTGATCTAAAATATGCCATAGATGTATTCTTTTCCACCTATGTTAGTACCATTTATGTTTTAGATCAGTAAAATGTATGTTTTTATGGTGCCTTTGCCTGCCTTACACTTAAGTGTTGTCCTGCTACATTGTTTTGTGTTCTGGGTTGAAGTAAATAAAGGATTGCTTTCTAGTTTCGTATGTTTTTTTTATCAATACCTTTTTAATTGTACAAATCTATTTAAAATACACAGACCAAGGGGATAAGGTTATTGGCCCTTTTAGTTATACATTTATGAGCTATTCGTTTTTCTAATACATAAAATAATACCCCTTACATGTACCAGACTTTCTACTGCTTAGGCACTTTGAAAGACAGCTAGTTATTTTGTTTTTAGTTGCACATTGAGGACCGTTTGTTTATTGCTCAAACATAAAACAGGCTTGCGTATGTTTCTGACTGCGGTAAAAATGTGTTATAGTAAATATTATTAACCCTTTCGCAAATGAGTAGTCGTATTTTCAACGTAATGTTAGTGTTACGTGAAATTAGATCCATAATTACATTATTGTGAAGATGTTAGCCCTAAAGCGGATTGTTAAGCAGAACCGGAGCAAAACATTCCTTGTGTTGTTTCCTAATTCCACATGTGGGATTTACAATTAATTGACAAGATATGCACAAGTTCACCGCTGGGACCCTGAACATTGCAGACGTATTATGAAAGCGCACCTAAAAAATTGTTAATACTGTTTCGTTAAATGTGGCGAGTTGCCCTGTTGTTGCTGTGCTGGAAACCCCGTACCGACTTTTTGAAGGGACCCAAGATGGCTGAATTCTTACTGTGGGGCTAGTTAGCAATTATCTACGGAAGACACTGGGAATGAATGGCAAATAGCACTGATCTGTGAATCCTAACCCCGAAAGAGTGATACGACTACAGCTTGCTGATCAGCGAAGTTTTTGAAATGCACGGATACAACTAACGGGCGAGACGGGTCTGTACGGCCCCGAGCCAGAACATGGCGGAACACTTGGACAAGATAGCAGCTAACGTTTACGTTAGCTAGGTAGCGTATTATTGGAGACGCATAATCGAATATTTAGGTCTAACGTAAGATTGTATGCAGTTATTCAACTCGATGCGGTATCAGTTTATAGTGTCTATCCCTCTGGTGTAATACTGTTTGTTAGTTTTGAATATGGTGATTGGAAGCAGTCACGCTAAAGGACTTATTAGCTAAGTTGCTAAGCTGCTAACTTTAGCTAACTGACGTTAGCGAGTTAGCTAGCGTACAAGCTGTACCGATACTAGTCTGCATATCAGACTCACTGTATTTTACCTTGAATCAGATACAGTTTGATGCTTTTAATTAGACTTTTTCCATTTTAAATATTAAGGTATTGACATACCATTGCCAACCAGGTTAGCTAGCGTCATGTCTGACCAGAATGCCGCACATTATTTTCATTAGAGATAGAATGTTCTACTTTAGCCAACAACTGTCATAGAATTCTTTGACAGCGGTTTGGCGCGTCGGTAGGCTGCGCGAGATTCGTTCGAGGAAGTTTGTTGGCCAGTTAACATAATATCTAATCACTCTTTATAGCTTGTTAATCCTACATATGAAAACAGTCATCCAATAAGATAACCAATGTACGTCAGCATTTAGAATTCCCTCTCTATCCCAGATTCATTGTATTGCAACAACAGACGAAGTTAGCGAACTTTGGATAAATCTGGCTAGTTCTTGTTTTGAGTAAAGAGAAAAGGGGGTCTGGTGGACTACACCTTTACCGGAACAGGAGAGTGGTAAACTTGTTAGCTAATAGCCAATAGATTTGGCGTGCTAGCTGCGACGGTGAGGTAAACAAAGGTCACAGGGTGAAACCAGCCAGGATGACGGATACCCGTCGCCGAGTCAAAGTTTATACCCTCAACGAGGACAGGCAGTGGGACGACCGTGGGACAGGACATGTCTCTTCGGGCTACGTGGAGAGACTCAAAGGCATGTCCTTGCTGGTGCGAGCTGAAAGTGATGGTAAGTCTAGATCATTTCAAGTTGCGCCATGAAGGCATAATAAATACGAGCTTGTTAGCAAATTGTAAATAAATCCGTGCTTTCCCTGGTGCCCTGTAACTGCCAGGTCTCTTATAACGATGACATCCTTGGCATCCCATTAGCCCTGCAATACACAATTCCTAATTTAGCTGCTGGCCCACCCATTGCTTTCAGCCTTAGCATACTTCAGTTTAGTGTTAGTCTTTGAGAGAGCGCAACATAAAGTCTCTTTTTTTATGTCACACTGGAGGTTCCCTACTGCTGGAGTCCAAAATCAATCCAAACACAGCCTACCAAAAACAACAGGTCAGTTCAATACTTGTCACAGTAGATTGCTGTTCATCTCAAGTTTTGTTTATCATTTATCCTTATGCCGTTGTTTTTGTACAGGATACACTCATAGTTTGGTCTGAGGCAGAGAACTATGATCTAGCACTCAGCTTCCAAGAGAAGGCTGGATGTGATGAAATTTGGGAAAAAATATGTCAGGTAAATACAGTACAGAATTGTCTGCTGATGTGTGTTGTCAAGTTGCAGACCTTGTCATCTCTGTTCTTCTCTTAGGCGGAGCGGTGTTTACATTGGATTTTCTCTCCGCAGGTACAAGGGAAGGACCCCTCGGTGGATATCACCCAGGAGCTGGTGGACGAGTCAGAAGAGGAGCGCTTCGACGACATGTCTTCACCGGGACTAGAGCTTCCGCCCTGCGAGCTGAACCGCCTGGATGACCTGGCGGAGCTGGTGGCGTCATCGCTCCCCTCGCCGCTGCGGCGCGAGAAGCTGGCACTGGCCGTGGAGAACGAGGGCTACATCCGCAAGCTGCTGGGACTGTTCCGTGTGTGCGAGGACATGGAGAACCGGGAGGCGCTGCACCAGTTCTACGAGATTATTAAGGGCATCTTCCTGCTCAACCGCACGGCCCTCTTTGAGGTCATGTTCTCCGAGGAGTGCATCATGGACGTCATTGGCTGTCTGGAGTTTGACCCGGCGCTGCCGCAGCCGCGGCGCCACCGCGAGTTCCTCACCAAGACTGCACGCTTCAAGGAGGTGATCCCCATCTCAGACCCGGAGCTCAGGCAGAAGATCCACCAGACGTACCGTGTGCAGTACATCCAGGACATGGTACTGCCCACACCCTCAGTGTTTGAGGAGAACATGCTGTCCACGTTGCACTCCTTTATCTTCTTCAACAAGGTGGAAATTGTTGGCATGCTGCAGGTGAGAGTCACGCAATATTTGCAATAAAGGACTTTTTTTTTAATGTATGTCACTGATTTAGCTCTTGAGGATTTTGTTTATTGTTTCTTGTATTTAAATATTGCTGTTGTGTATGGTTTTTGAATATTCCTGTTGAGATACAGATCATTAAACTTGTGTAAAATATAGCAAATGCTTTTGAATGAGTGTAAATTCAATGTTCCTATTCAGGCAAAGCCAAAATAGACTCATGATTTCTGTTATTGCAGGACTTTCGAGTGGTCTATTTTTGGTTTTCTTGTTCTTTTAGTATGTCTTTGAGGTTAGTCAATGATTGGCTGCCTTTATGATCATGTGACCATTGTTTTTTGTACTATGTCAACTCTGCGGTGTTTGTGTACTGCCGTCTCCGTGGAAACGGAGGACTGTTGTGTAAATCAGTTATGCTGTGCTAGGGAAATACTGGAACTGCCATTGTGGTTACTGTCTGTGGTAGCCCCTGTTTCAAGTTTTATGCTTAAGTGTCAAAGATATTGGCTGCCTACTGTGCCAACTGCATGGTTTAAGGCCTGCTAAAACCAACTGTTAAAAGTGTTGGATAATGAAACTGTCAATACTCTGCTCTTACATTTTGTTGTCAAGAGACAAAACGCACTGGCCCTTTTACGTTGAACCCCATTCTAAACAATTCACTCTTCTTGTCTCCTGGGTGTGCTGATGGCAGGACGATGAAAAGTTCCTGACTGACCTGTTTGCACAGCTCACAGATGAAGCTACCGACGACGACAAAAGACATGAACTGGTACGGCAAAAATCTCTGAAAAAACACTGAAGACATGTCGTTTTGAATTCTAAATTACTGCAGGGTTTGCGTGTGCGTCCTTAATTATGTTGGTCTCCCCCACAGGTGAACTTCTTAAAGGAATTCTGTGCATTCTCTCAAACGTTACAACCTCAAAACAGAGAGGCCTTCTTCAAGACATTGTCAAACATGGGAATTCTCCCTGCACTAGAGGTTATACTGGTGAGTACAGGTCGCTGATGTCATGCTGCCAGAGAACAGTACTAGTCAGTTGTGATTCCAACATGAGCTTATTTAAACTTTTAGCTCTTACACCTGTATTCCAATGCATTACACTCACCAATAACATGTGCACTCGCATTTTTCAGGGTATGGATGATGTGCAAGTGCGTGGGGCAGCCACAGATATCTTCTCCTATTTGGTGGAATACAATCCGTCTATGGTACGAGAGTTTGTCATGCAGGAGTCCCAGCAGAACGACGATGTGAGTACGCAATCGTCACCCTTCCTCTCTGTGTTTTGTGTCTACTGGGGTCCCGAGTCCTTCAAACTAAATGGCATATTGTGCCCTCTACTGTTTAAGCCTCACATAGTGTTTGGACTGGTGCTTTGTTCAATTAGTTTAAATAGAACGCTCTCACCCGACAAAACCAAAAGGCCGTGTTCCAAATGTTTTTGGTGTGTTTATCGTTTAACCATTATTTATGATGGTTAACTAGGCGGTGTTTCCTTTTGAGCAACAACTTGGGGGGGGAATAATGTTTCGGGAAAGGAGCAGAGTATACCCATACACACATTCCTATTTGGGCCTTCCTACTACTACTGTTGTCTGTAATGTCCTAGAGCAGTGGCCTGCTTGAAAGCACATCAGTGTTAGTGACAGGGATGTTAAAAAGATTTTGCAACAGCAGTAACCAACCAGTTCCCTATCTACTACGACTAGAACCTAATTGTTCCTTGCTAATGCCAGGCCCTGAATGGACTTGCTAGGCTTGTGCAAATGGACAGTTTTGTTATCTGTGTTGTCTTACCTACAGCCTGTCCTCTATCCCCCTCCCAGGACATCCTCCTGATCAACCTGATTATCGAACACATGATCTGTGACACGGACCCAGAGCTGGGTGGGGCTGTGCAGCTGATGGGCCTGCTGCGGACACTGGTGGACCCCGAGAACATGCTCGCCACCGCTAACGTGAGCTTCTATGGAGATAAATCCTAGTCATAACATGTGGGGTAGATGTGTAAATGTGTTACAAGGCATTGTAAGAAGATTTTCAGCGTTGTATTAGGTTTTGAAGAGTTGTACATGGAGGTGTAAACTTGAAAGGGAGTGTGTAGAGTTGTAGTACAGTGTACAGTGTTGTATAACTTTCTGTAGAGCTGTGGACTACTTTCAGCAAATATTCTTTTTCTTTTGCGGATCCCAAAAACATTTGCAAACCGTAAATCTCCGCACACGGACTTTGACATGATTTAGCGCAGTGTCAAAACGATCTGATCAAAGCGTTTTGAGCGTTCAATTACCTTCTTTGGCAGATACTATAGATACAGATACTAGAATATTGGCCAATCTGGTGTGGGTTATAGCCAGCAATAAGTACCAATCACATAGGAAGTTCCTAAAGATCTCTGTTTCAGCATTCCTCTCTCATTTAAGGTATAAAAATCGAACTATAGCAACAAGGCTATAACGAGTTCCTTTATGGCTATAAGCTAAGCCTGATCAGTAGTTTTATACGTTATCTGTTGGGCAGATTATTTTTTGGCCTGCATATACAGTACAGGCCAAAAGTTTGGACACACCTTCTCATTCAATGCGCTTCCTTTATTTTCATGACTATTTACATTGTAGATTCTCACTGAAGGCATCAAAACTATGAATGAACACATGTGGAATTATGTACTTAACAAAAAAGTGTGAAATAACTGAAAACATGTCTTATATTCTAGTTTCTTCAAAGTAGCCACCCTTTCCTCTGATTACTGCTTTGCACACTCTTGGCATTCTCTTGATGAGCTTCAAGAGGTAGTCACCTGAAATGGTTTTCCAACAGTCTGGAAGGAGTTCCCAGAGCTGCTTAGCACTTGTTGGCCCTTTTGCCTTCACTCTGCGGTCCAGCTCACCCCAAACCATCTCGATTAGGTTCAGGTCCGGTGACTGTGGAGGCCAGGTCATCTGGCGCAGCACTCCATCACTCTCCTTCTTGGTGAAATAGCTCTTACACAGCCTGGAGGTGTGTTTGGGGTCATTGTCCTGTTGAAAAATAAATGATGGTCCAACTAAACGCAAACCGGTCGGGATGGCATGTCGCTGCAGGATGCTGTGGTAGCCATGCTGGTTCAGTATGCCTTCGATTTTGAATAAATCCCCAACAGTGTCACCAGCAAAGCACCCCCACACCATCACACCTCCTCCTCCATGCTTCACGGTGGGAACCAGGCATGTAGAATCCATCCGTTCACCTTTTCTGCGTCGCACAAAGACACGGCAGTTGGAACCAAATATCTCAAATTTGGACTCATCAGACCAAAGCACAGATTTCCACTGGTCTAATGTCCATTCCTTGTGTTTCTTGGCCCAAACAAATCTCTTCTCCTTGTTGCCTCTCCTTAGCAGTGGTTTCCTAGCAGCTATTTGACCATGAAGGCCTGATTCGCGCAGTCTCCTCGTAACAGTTGTTCTAGAGATGTGTCTGCTGCTAGAACTCTGTGTGGCATTCATCTGGTCTCTAATCTGAGCTGCTGTTAACCTGCGATTTCTGAGGCTGGTGACTCGGATGAACTTATCCTCAGCAGCAGAGGTGACTCTTGGTCTTCCTTTCCTGGGGCGGTCCTCATGTGAGCCAGTTTCGTTGTAGCGCTTGATGGTGTTTGTGACTGCACTTGGGGACACATTCAAAGTTTTCGCAATTTTCCAGACTGACTGACCTTCATTTCTTAAAGTAATGATGGCCACTCGTTTCTCTTTACTTAGCTGATTGCTTCTTGCCATAATATGAATTCTAACAGTTGTCCAATAGGGCTGTCGGCTGTGTATCAACCTGACTTCTGCAAAACACAACTGATGGTCCCAACCCCATTGATAAGGCAAGAAATTCCACTAAGTAACCCTGACAAGGCACACCTGTGAAGTGAAAACCATTTCAGATGACTACCTCTTGAAGCTCATCAAGAGAATGCCAAGAGTGTGCAAAGCATCAATCAGAGCAAAGGGTGACTACTTTGAAGAAACTAGAATATAAGACATATTTTCAGTTATTTCACACTTTTTTGTTAAGTACATAATTCCACGTGTTCATTCATAGTTTTGATTCCTTCAGTGAGAATCTACAATGTAAATAGTCATGAACATAAAGGTAACGCATTGAATGAGAAGGTGTGTCCAAACTTTTGGCCTGTACTGTAGTTAGATGCTAAATAGGACTGATCTTAACAATTAACCAAATAATGCATATTCAAAGAGTCAGCAATAAGCTCCTATCAGGTGAGGATATTGTAGGTCTGTTTTGATCAACATTTTTCTGTTATGTTCTGTTTCTGTTAAATAATGCAACAAGCCAATTAAATAGCCAACCAAAATATTAATATATAAAAAAAGATTTATCAATTGTACAAAAAATTATTCTCTAGACTCGTTATTTGGTTTATTGTAAGTAACAATCCCTTTGTTTTAGCTACCTGGAAGTTGTCGTTTGTGTAATAGTTAATTAACCTGTCAGTACAAATTATTTATTATGCTAAAGTTATCTAGATAACACTATGGACCTTAGCATTGCTGTTTGAATGGTAAACGAATAATGCCCAGAATATGTTCTACACACACAATTGATCAGACGTATATAGGATCTGATTGGCGCCTTGTTGCATTATTTGTTATGTCTTTGCATGTTATGTTAAGTCTTTGACACGACACTGAGCTATATCCCTAAAAAAAATCTGTATGCGCAGATTTTAAGGTTTGCAAATGTTTTTGGGATCCGCAAATCAATCTGCGTGAAACGTTTTTTAGCACTCAAAAGAAAACATGAAATCATAGCGTTGACCATCTCCCTCATGCAGAAAACGGAGAAGACAGAGTTTCTGAGCTTCTTCTACAAGCACTGCATGCATGTCCTCTCTGCTCCATTACTGGCCAACACCACCGAGGAAAAACCCAGCAAAGGTGAGGGGTCACTGCCATGGCTCAGTGGACATGTACGTTTTTATGGTTAATTGTCAGAAATCATGAATGTCTGTCTCTCTCCCTGGTCTCCAGACGATTTCCAAACGTCCCAGCTGCTGGCACTGATCCTGGAGCTGCTGACGTTCTGCGTGGAGCACCACACCTACCACATCAAGAACTACATCATCAACAAGGACATCCTCAGGAGAGTGCTGGTGCTCACCGCCTCCCAGCATGCCTTCCTGGCTCTCTGTGAGTCCCACCGCTGTCCCCTCAGCTAGCTGGCCAACCTGTCTCTGAATACTCTGAATAGTGCCTTTTATACGTTCGGTTTTCTCTGCCCTCCCCGTTTGAGCTTTTAAACCCAACTTATTTTCACTTCCTCCAGGCGCCCTAAGGTTCATGCGGAGGATCATCGGGCTGAAGGACGAGTTCTACAACCGCTACATCATGAGGAACTTCCTGTTTGAGCCGGTGGTCAAAGCCTTCCTCAGTAACGGCTCACGCTACAACCTCATGAACTCGGCCATCATCGAGATGTTCGAGTACGTCCGCGTGGTGAGTGTCTTCCCAGGCCCAGCACTGTAGAAAAACACACACTTCACTTAGATATGCTGCCCCGTGTGCTGTTCATGAAATCCAATGCTCCTCAAAGTCTAAACCAGTCTGGTATTGTCCCCCCTGTCTGTCCCTGCGTTGTCCTCTGCCTCCCTCTGCACTCTCCCGTTGCCCCCAGGAGGATGTGAAGTCTCTGACTGCTCACATAGTAGAGAACTACTGGAAGGCCCTGGAGGACGTGGACTATGTGCAGACCTTCAAGGGCCTGAAGCTGCGCTACGAGCAGCAGAGGGAGAGGCAGGACAACCCCAAGCTGGACAGGTTAGTGGGAAGAGGGGACATGGGTGTCAACAGAATGAACGTCAATGCCAAGCAGCTTTTTGAAGGGCTTAGTTGTGGCATCTGTCGCCACCCCTTTATGATGATGTAGAACTTACTGCATTATTTCACACAAATCACGTTGCAAATATTCCAAGAAGCCAAACATTTATTTTGTTGCCTTGGATTGATTTTTCAAGTTCTTTCAATAAGGTTTCAATTGAGGCCTTCGTTTAGTCACAGTTTGGGCTTTTTGATTTCGGCTAGTAGCGATTAAAATAAAGTATAAAAAACATATTTTAAATAACTATTCGTTCACTGACTGGTCCCTGTAAGGTAATGTCGGAGCAGGGGTTAACTTCAAAATGAATCAAAGTTTTGATTATCAAATATGATGGGAATAGGTTGGCAATTTAACTTAAACTCTAGCAGCGCACCACTTTTCAGTGCCCGTTTCCCTCTTAATGAGGGAGATTCTAACTAAGTTCGCCCTCGCCCTGTGGTGAGTTTTAAAATGTTATTAATGGTAGTGTATATGACTATAATGTATGAAAATATTTGATTGTCAGTGTTTTAAGAATATGGCCTTAAACACGTTCATCAATCATTAGATATTAAACAATGTGTGTGTGTGTGTGTGTGTGTGTGTGTGTGTGTGTGTGTGTGTGTATATGTATATATATGTATATATATGTATATATATATATATATATATATATATATATATATATATATATATATATATATATATATATATATATATATATATATATATATATATATATATATATATATATATATATATATATATATATATATATATATATATATATATATATATATATATATATATATATATATATATATACATATATATACATATATATACATATACACACACACACACACACACACACACACACACACACACACACACATTGTTTAATATCTAATGATTGATTATATATATATATATATATATATATATATATATATATATATATATATATATATATATATATATATATATATATATATATATATATATATATATATATATATATATATATATATATATATATATATATATGGAATGCCTTTATCCGTCTGTCCGCAGCATGCGCTCCATCCTGAGGAACCACCGCTTCCGGCGGGACACGCGGACCCTGGAGGACGAGGAGGAGATGTGGTTCAACACCGACGAAGAGGACCTGGAAGATGGCGAGGCGGTGGTGCCGCCCTCCGACAAGATAAAGAGCGAGGAAGACCTCATGGACCCCATCAGCAAGTTCATGGAGAGAAAGAAAGGTATGTCACCTCTGGCTGGAAAGTTGTCGTTTGGTGGCTCCTAGTGAGACGTGCGATGTGTGTGTGTGTTGACAGTATAGACTGGCCTCTGTATTTTCAGCTTACCAGCAGCCTGAAAGGTAGACACACAAGGTATTCCTTACACTCCTCTGTGCACCCAGTGCTTACTTTCCCGCTCTCTTCTCCCTTCCATCTAATCATCCTCCAGTAAAAGACTCTGACGACAAGGACGTTCTGGTAAAGCCAAGCCTGTCGGGCCGACAGAGCCCCAGCTTTAAGCTCTCCTTCTCGGGCTCCACCACCAAAAGCACCGCCTCCTCTGCGTCGCTGCTTCCCGTATCCCCAGGCTCCCCGGGGTCGCCGGGCTCGGGGCCGCGAGGTTCACCGCCCACTGCATCCGTCCCCTCCAAGGTGGGTCCTGGTGGAGAGGGGGGCGTTGCATCTCCGTCGTAATTATCCTTTCAGCGTTTTTAGTAATGTGACAGTCTTTTCAGAAGGGCTGCGACACGGTATTGAGGTGACGTCTGCAATCTTAAGAGTTGCTAAACTCATGTGTTTCCTATCTGTGTTTCAGGGAGGTCTAGTGGGACTGGTAGACTACCCCGATGACGACGACGAGGAGGAGGAAGAGGAGGAAGAGGACGGTGATAGTAAAGAGGAGTGTCCGCCCCTGTCCAAGAAGTCCAAGCTGAGTTCCTAAAGAGTTGTTGGCGTTCCTGCTCTCACATCAGTTGCCAGACTTTTTCAACCACTCCCTTGACTTGACAAAGGAATGAACACACTTGTAAACAAATGAATGAAGTGCAACTTCCCTCGCTTTTAGAGGGGGATTCACGAGGAGCAGACTGTGAGTAGCATCTTAGTCTCCTCCGATTATTTCATCAATTTATACAAAGTGCCAATCGGGAGCAGGAGCTTTGAACCAACCAACCAATGGTCACGAGAGAGTAGACAGGACAACACCAGTACTGTCAGTAGACAATATTGAGACTGATTACACATACTCTCATGCCCTCCCAGACTGAATACCCAAAGAGCTTGCAGGCTCAAAACCATGATGACTGCCCCCCCCCCCCTCCCCTAAGCCCCACCCCCACTCAGGGAAGGACATCACAGCGACCCAGGTGGGCCTGCCAATCCAGACCCAGAACCACCACTCGCCTGCTTCACTCCCTCCAACCACCCGTTTCTTTCTCACTCATTGCGCCCTGCTGCATTTGCCCGCCTTCCTTTATATGTTTTTGTTGTTAAATGAATGACATTTTTTTTTTTTTTTTTTAAAGATACAAAAACTAGTCGGGAGGCAGTGCAAAAGCCGTCTTTGTTGTCGTTTAATGTCCTCGTGGTGTTGTCGCTCAGCGGACGTTCTTCCTCTTCATGAGAAAAAAAGCCAGCAGTTTCTTATTTTCCCTATTTTTTCGATCCCTTTTTAATTCTCCTTTACTATGTCTCGCTATCTCTTCTGTTTTGTAAACGACAACAAGAGACTTTGCCTTTAAATGTTCAGGACGTTTTCAGTCGCACTTGAACAGGTTTTTAAAGACCTCAGTAGGTGAGCTAGTTTTACCCTTTTTTGCCCTTTGAAACTGCAGATTTTTTGGAGAATTTGTAATCCCGTCTTGATTAAAGATTGAGTGGAATTCTAGATGTGATCAAATTTGTCATATCTTCTCTTTTTTCCCTTTTACATGAGTGTACACTTAGTTGTTCAGAATATTTGGGACCATTAAAGTGATCTTTGCTGTAAGATGTCCTACATTTTGTACTGAATACCTGGAGTGTGTGATTTCTTCATTATTGTCTGTTCATGGATATCATATGGGCATCTCTTTATCATTTAGAAATATTCATAAAAATGCTTTTAAATTGTAAATAGCAACTTATAATATTATAAAACCATTTTTATCTTCATGGTTTGTGCATTTAATAGATATTTGGGGTTTCTGTTTCCCTCACTGAACTTCCAAGTCCCTAAAAGGAACTAAAAAGTCCCTAATTTTATTGTTCGACACATTTTTATATACATATAATTGTGATTTCTGTGCCCCAAAATTACCGTTGGTCCCATTTTGGCCACCCCGATGAAAATTGCTTGGCTCTGCCACTGAACTGAAGGTGAACCTTTGTACTGCACCACCAGGTGGCTCCCTTGTTCCACATAAACGACGACAGAAGGATGTAGGTCCTTCTAATCTGCACTCTCGACTTCAAAGTGCACACTTTTCGTATAGTGTTATTTATGTTCATTGTCATTAAGCAGACCCTTTCAATAATTCAAGACTTCACACACCGGCTATAATAAACACAATGAGACAAAGTAGGATCGACTCCATCCAACTTAGCAGGACACAAAGTCACCCTGTTGAGTTCACCAAGTAGTCTCCTTCTAGAGAACAGGATTGATAAAATGACAAGTTTCAGGTAAAGCACGTTTAACATAATTAGATTAAGTAAATAAGGGAGGGTTTGTTTTGTGAACAAATATTTGACGTGAAACCATGCCCCTTCACTTCTGTCCAACTAAAATTATTTGCAAACTAACTGACTTTAGTATGCCCCTAGGACAGTTTGCCTTTAAGTCTGTTTGTTTTTTTGGGCAAAGTAAATGAAACTTTTTGTCAATTGCTTACAACGGTAATGTTTTGCCTTTAAGGGAGATTAGTCAGACTTGCGGAAAGTATTGTCAGTTTCAATGAAGCATCCTGTGGGAGTTTGACAGGAGTATTTTAAAAATGTCAATCGTTTTAGTGTAACAGGTTTTTATTTAGTTCTGTTTGATATTTGTTCTTTTTGAAAATATTCCACAGAATTTATCTTACTTTCCATATCGTTGCAAAACCCTTGATGAAACAAAAGATTTACAATATATACAACTTATTAACAAGCATTTGTGTGGCCTTTTGCCTTTTACTTTGGCCATGCAATAAAACATGTTTTTACCATTGTTGCAAAAAATACGAACTGTCAGGTCACCTCTCCAAGACAGCATGCTCCTCTTTGGTTTCTCAAAACATCAAAAGCAAACTGCCATGGGGGCCACTGTGGAGACGCTATGATGTCCACTCAATAGCGACATGGGCATTAAACTTTGCTTATTAATTAAAACCAACAGAGGCAGCACCTCTTAGAGCTCAGTGTGCTGCCAGAGCCGTCCCACGCGGCTCATAAACACCCTCATTCACATCCACCCATCACCAGACAACGGCAGCTTTTCAGAAGCCGCCCCTCCATGTCAGTCCTTGGTTTGTTCCACACCGCAAGGATGCCATTCAGTGTGTATGTGTGCAGCCCCTTACGACCGTAGAGGCCAGGCTGGTGATGGTGCCAGGCTTACCCAGAGCCAATCTCAGGTCTGCCAAGACACTTGCCCAGAGTATGGCCCGCCTGTGTGTCTGCCAGCCTGAGGATTCCCCTCTGGTGGCACTGGCATCCAGAAACAAGCTGGGCCACTGAAAAGCCCCTTTGACAGCTCTGTTGATTGGCACCAGTTCCAAGGCATGCTGCCTCCTCTGGTGTGACAGAGTGAACATGTCTGTGAACAATCCGGTCTGATGCATGGGCTAAGCCTAATCCACACCAGTTATCCTGAAATGAGAAAGCCTTTAGCCTTAAATAAACAGTGTGATGGGTGGGCTCTTTGATACTGGAAGAACAGGATCTGAGAGTCAACAAGTTTACCCAACCTTTGTGTAATGTTCCAGTTCCTAAATAGGGTCCCAATGTCATGTCTATTTGTCAATCCTGTTGAGCTACATTCCACTTTCTGCAAATAAGAAGACCGCACCTTACATGAAAACAACTCCAGAGGAGTAGAGCACCGTTGTTGCTATCTGGCAAAGTCATATCTTGGTTTAATTTAGTCTATTTCATTTTAGAATGTCCTCAACCATACTGAACCCAAAGGAGAGACCTATCATTGGTAAGCTAATACATGTCATCTTTTTAAATAAAGAGCACATTTGTTAATGCATATTCATAAATTGCTTGTAACCTGTCAAATAGGTAGATGATAGAAGTGTCAGTTGGTGTTATAATGAAACAGCCAGGGGTTAAACTCCTAGAGGACTCTATTTTTGGGCTGCTCTCTTCTCAGTAAAATATAATATATCAATGGTCCTATTGAAATAGGAGTGGTTACACAGACCGCTACCTTAGAGCACCCTAATGGAAAGACGCAAATAGCTGCATCCTATGTTAAGTTCTTGGAAATTGCTGGAGCAAGAGTGCTGCCTGTTAAGTGAGTGTAACCTGAAACTCATTCAATAACTTCTAGTTACATTGTCATTAATTTGAGAGATGAAACACCAAATGCAATAACACTACACTAAGTATAACTTTTAATTGGGTACAGATTGCACCAAACTCATGAAGAATATACAACCCTGTTTAACAGTATCAATGGGTAGGCTACATTATTTTATTCAAATGACGTCTGATGTTCAAAAAACATATTCCCATGCTTTGGAAGATAGAAAGATTTGTCAAATGATTGAATAATAAACTGTTTCAGAGTGCTGATACCCGGTGGTAAAACCTGCAAAGAGTATTCAAGGACATCCCAAATCATGTTTGACTTGGCAATACAGGTGAGTATGACTTTGAAATAGAATGAACCCAAACTGCCATACCTGTCCTTCATTCAGTATTATCTTTAATAACAAGCACCCTTAACATTTTCCTTTTGGCCGTTTACTTCCATTAAATATACTCAGGCCAATACTAGAGGGGATTACTTCCCTATATTGGGAACCTGCCTAGGAAGTCAGCTGATGACTTATCTAGTCTGTGGGGAAAAGCTGCTTTCTCGTTCTGAGACAAAAGACGTTGCACTGCCATTGATTTTTACCGAAGGTATTGAGCACTTAAAACACATGCAGCTTGGAATCAGTGAAATAGAAGGCACAAATGAATTGTCTTCGACTTTGCTTCCCAATGCATCTTTCTAGATGCTAAAGATAGCAAACTGTTTGGGAATGCCCCTTCAGACATCATTGAGATACTTTCCCAAGAACCATGCACAGCTCATTCTCACAATTTCTCCTTGTCCGTTCAGGTACTTAAAATCTTTGTTCAAATATACATTTTGATTGTTTGGTAGGTTAGAGCACATCCAAATCAGGAAATAGAATTCTATAGAGGAAAAAATGTAAAAGATGTATAAGGAGATGTATAAGACAAGGTCAGTATTGATTTTCTGACTGGGAATCAACATGCCTGACATAATCTTCATGTTGTTAGAGTTACAACAACAATGAACTGGTCCAGAGGTTCTTCAAGCTTCTTACAATCAACAAGGACAAAGATGGAGATGTAGTGTCAACCATGGAAGGTCAGATCATTTAATTTATCCTTATTCTTTCTTAAATCTTTGAATATGTAAACAGAACGCGGGCCCTTTTTTTCATTGCTTTGCAGCTCGTGAGTTCCCTTTCTACTCAACAGTTTGGCACCCTGAGAAGCCCATGTTTGAGTGGATCAAATCCTGTGTCCCCCAGTGCATCTCAGCTGTGAAGGTCACTCACTACATGGCTCACTTCTTTGTCCGTGAAGGTGAGACATGACCACTGTGTCAGTAGATGTTCAAACTTTGTCAAAAGCTGAGTAGATGCCTAAACATTTGTACTCCATCCTTAGCCAGAAAGAGTTCCCACCGTTTTAAAGATAAAGAGGAAGAAAGAGCAGCATTGATCTACAATTACAATCCTGTATACACTGGGGATGCGACTGTGTTTGAGCAGATGTACTTCTTGTGACAAATGTAAGTGACGTTTGTCAAATGTATTGGCGCACAGGCTCCATATGCTATTTTTGTGAATGAAAAGAAGGTAACCAGTGTCACGGACTGGAACAGGAGCGTGGTAACCCAAACGCAGACTAAGACTAAAGAAACGAAGATAAACTAGAAACAGGAATAAACTCAAGGAAGGAGACACTGGAGGCCAAAATACTTGAACAGATCCCCACAAGGAGATACAGCATTTACTGGGCAACACGGAATGGTAGAGCACAGCACATGATATGCAATGTCAGAACAAATGGATAACAAAAGAGGGGAACTTAAATAGGGCACACAGACACAGGTGCAAATAATAAAGGCACTAATTACAGGTGAGGATGAGCTTGACCGGAGCGCCGCCCTCTGCTGGCTGAAGGGGCACCCAGCCCCTGACAACCAGAAGTTGATGAAGACAAATGTGATGAAAAGGTGCACACAAAAGTAAATGATGATAAAAATGGCTTGATTGAAATTCAAGTCAGTTTAAAAATCGTGTTTACAAATGTATTCAATAAATAATTCAGTGAGTTAATGAAATTGCTTTACCACTTTTGTTTGTTTTAAATCAAGTGCATGAAGCAAATTTTCAATCAACAGCCACACCACTCTAATCCCATCCATCCAATATGAGTTACCCTGTTGAAGGTCCTATTGTTTTGTAGCTATCCAATAGACTCCTGGTCCTGGTATCTCAATACCAGATGGATGCAATACAGCCAACAATATATGATTCCCTCAAACTTTGTAAAAACCATATGCTACTAGGATCTAATGAAAATATGAAGAACAAAATAGTTGTGTTGGGAAATCCCTTTAAACTAGAAATAAGATCAAATACCCCCCAAAATATATACAGAAGATTTTTGCTGCTGAATTGCTGCTGTTTTTTTTCTGTTTTAAAGACCAGTGCATTTTGCTGTAATCAATATTGCTAAAGCTGAGACAATCATCAGTCTTTCAGGACTGTCAAGATTCTTCAGGCTATATATTTCTGTGACATTGCTATAAATTAAAAAAAAAAACAGCATGTTTCTCATTCGTTGGCTGGGTACTTTAACAACCAGTTTATGTCTCTGGAGCTAAATTCCGATTCTCAGTAACTCATTTGTCTCCTTGTTGATTTGCAAGAAGCGATGAGGTATGAATAATAATAATAATAATAATAAAACGGGCTGAACTGCTTATGTATGTATGTCTAAAATATGATAACCAATGATGATCAAGTCCAGATTGTTCTTGAGAAAGGGTTAATCATGAACCATTAAGGCTAATTGCAGTAAGAAAGGTATGATCGTTATTCCCATTGGTCTACATGAAGATTAAATAAGTAAACGAATAATATAATAATGCATGGCGTGATACATTCTATAATAAGACAGCTAATCCAGCCGTCGTAAAATGTCATCAACAAAGTTATCACATTAACTCTAAATCAATTAAGAGCCATTACCAATGTACCAATGTATATTTTTATACCTAGTTCTTACTACATTTGAAATACCAGCAGACAGGGAAAGGGTTTTCAAGCAAGATTCAGTGATAAAGTGCATCAAGGTAATCTTGGGTACTTTTCCCAAACATCATGGTTAAAGCAAGGAAACGGGTAAATTATCTGATACAATCATATTCTGTCATCTTTCATTTTTTTGCATTATATACATGTGCTTCCTTTTGCTAAAATGGGATTTTCAGAACCACCCAAAGCCAGTTAAAGAATTGAGCCTGAAGAGGGCGGCAAAGGATTGGCTAGCCATCGCAGCTCCATTGACTCACTGGTGTCCTCGGCCTTTCCTCCATAATTTATCGCAAGATATGTAGGAAGCCCCTGCTGCAGAGGAAGTCTATAGCCGCGCTCAAAGAGGTTATCAAAATAAGCGCACAACGTCTACTTTCATGTCTCCGAGCAGGCTTAAGCGTCGCTGCGAACAATAACCTGTGTTTCCCCCGCACAAAGTCGTCTCTGTCTTTGTCGTAGCTCACCACTTTAAAGGAGGTGATTGGCCGTGTTCAGCGCAGCATGCCCTGCGCTGTATGATTAATCACTGTGCGAACCGCTGGAGCCGCGTGTCCTACGGAGGGGTGAGCGCTGGGGGCGGCCGACAGGGACTCCGAGCAGTGCTTATGCCCGAGGTCAGCATCCGTCGGTAGCTAATGAAAGACTGGAGAAAAGTCATCATTCCTGCACATATGTTTTAGATTAGCTCAGGGAAGTGAGGCAGAACCACACTGCTACTTCCCCTTTATTTCATTTGGAAGCTTCGGCCTGGACAGGATTGGAATAGATGAGAAATGAATGGCTTCGATAATTCATGCTCATGTTCATGAATGGCTATGCTAATAGTGGCTTTGATGATTAAGTAGGTCTAGGCTTATAGTCCTTGGCTTAAAAACTATAGTGTGTGTGTGTGCGCGCGCGTGCGTGCGCGCGCGCATATGAACGTGTGCATGTATTTGCATGTATATGTGTGTGAGAGAGATAGATAGAGAGACAGAAGGCTAGATCAGAGGGTTCATATAAGACGTGACCTGGGCTAAACGTTTTCTCTATGCATGTGTTCAGCATCTGTGATATCCTGTGAATGACCACTGAAGAGAGTTGACCTGTCCTCCCACTAGACAACACAGAGTCTTTAGTCCTGAGGATTCCCATGGACGTAGGGGCCCCTATAGACTCCAGCTCAGAAGTCTGAAGTGGCAGCACACGCTGAACTTTCAGTCACTCCCATTTTCCATCCCATACATCTGTTTCTCAATGTGCCGCTTTAGTTTGGCAATATGTTTCCTTTGTCTTTTTGGACGACAGTCAGCAGTGCACCCTCCATAACTCCGTTGTCACTCCGAATGGGAGGGATCTGGGATGAGCTTTTCAACTCGGAGATTCAGAGGAATCTGGATCTGGTTTGGGCCACAACTGAATGTTAAGTGGAGGGTATTACAGCTCGGTATGGGGCACAGGAAACACGGATGTGAGGCTAAGTGCGTTTGGGCTGCGTGTTAAATGGAAATGTCACAGTGATAAAGAGCGCACCTCCGCACCAGGAGTGTGTGAACACTGTGTGTGTGTGTGTGTGTGTGTGTGTGTGTGTGTGTGTGTGTGTGTGTCAGTGAATGGGAGGAAGTGTACTCAGGGGGCACCCTGTAAATCCCTCTGCTCATCATGAGCTGCAAACGGCTGCTTGGAAATAAAACTGGCCCGCTAGCTTTCCATTGACAAAAACAAACACACATACACTCACCCAAACAGGTCCTATTCCCAGTCACCTTACTGTTTCCAAAGATTACGTTTTAATACTTCTCCCACAATGTAAAGTCACGGTCGGAGATCCAGCAGATAAAATGTGGGGCCTGAGTAAATTTCGACACCCATTAAAAGGCATATAAACCTCACACTGAATTAAATAAAACAGCTCCAGAGCCCTCCAGGCTTGTGCGGCTGACTGCCCTCTCAGGAGGAGCCGCGAGAGGGGAGTCTGCGAGCCGAGGGGCTGCTTCGTAACACAATGGCCCCTGTGAAGGCCGCCATTCCGGTGGAAGCCAGAGACATGTAAAATCACCCAGGGCAAGGAGGGGAACGGTCAGCCATGATGCAGGGGGCCATGGAGTTTACCCCACGTTATGCAGCATGAATGAAGCCTTAAAGGTATCAGTTTCTACTCAATAAACAAAAGAGAATCAGAAGCATGGTTCAGCCTGAGTTGAACATGTGGGACCAGTCACACACACTCACACACACACATATGAACAGACACTCACTTATACAGTGTCGAGACCCATTTCCACACAGCCAGGATACTACTGTATACATTATATTTAGCATTTGCTTCAAACTATGTGTTAATGTCTTGGCAGCCCTCAGCTTTTGGCCGGTAATACAAAACTTTCAAAACACCCCCCCCCCCCCCCCCCCCTCGATACAGTAGCGGTTGAAATACTGTTTGACGTTCCCAGTTGGGGGTCCAATTTTTTTCCTCGAGAATGAGGGACTGAATGAGACCCCGACATCTTTTAAAAATAATCCAGTCCAGTCAGGACAGATGACCCGTAATGGCGCTCGCTGTTGGCGTGTCTCTGGGACTTTGACGGCAACTGTTTGCCGCTGGCTCCTTTTCGACTTTCACTGTGTCGGGTCAGCGGTGTGTGTGGCCACCAGGCGACTGCTAGGCAGTGGGGTAGCCAGGGGAAGCGGGTCAAAAGCAGAAGCCCCGCTTGTTCAACGCAGCCTGGGCCATCTGTCTCTCTGTCCCGCTCCTCTTTCATGCATTGACTCTCTTCATCCTGCTGTCCCTCCTTTTTGACCTTCATTGTCTCTCCCCGGCGTCTGTCTGGCACGTGCACCCTTTCTGATTTTTATCCGGCCTGCTCCATACACATACAAACACACACACACACACACACACACACACACACACACACACACACACACACACACACACACACACCAACATACACACACACAAATATCTTTCTCCCCCTCTCTCCTTAGCTTGCGGCATGTGGTTTTGGCTGGGCAAGGGATAAGAGAAGTGTGTCATGCTGTGGTGCTGAACAAACACATCTTTCATTTCACCCCTTTCTTCTCTTCCTTTGACTCTTCTCTCCTTTTTCTTCACCTCATGCACCACTCCCCCTCACAAGTACATCTCCTCTCCTCTCCTCTCCTCTCCTCTCCTCTCCTCTTATGTGATGAAAAGGAGAGAGAGAGGGGGAGAAAGGCTCGCGCCTTTGGTAGATCAGGGGGACGTGGAAGAAAAAGTCATTCTGTCTCAATGAAATGCTCTTTCGAATCCTGTCCCCTGTCTTATATCAGAGGCACACTTTGAAGGAAAAGTGGTTTCCACCACCTTCTCTGTTTTCGTTTATCTTCTACTCACTCGCTCTACCCGCTGTGTGGACACACACACACACACACACACACACACACACACACACACACACACACACCCACACAGTATGTGCACAGAGTTTACTTTGATTCCTGATTGCCTTGGTTTCTGTGGTGACCAGCTCAGGTTACTGTTTACAATCTGTGCCAAGCCAAATAGTATGTCTGCGAGTGTGTGTGTGCGTGTGTGTGTGTGTATGTGCGTGCACGTGTGTGTGAGCGCGATCGTTCCAGTGCCAGTGGCAGGAATAGCACAGTTACAGCTTCTATTATTAGCCTCATGTTCCACAGCCCTCATTTCTCTCTCTCTCCCTGCCTGTCGTCTGTTTGACACCATTGTCTCAGTATCTTTTAAAGCAGCACTATCACAACCACGTGGAATAAAGATAGCTTGGATTGCAGAAGGTTTTTTTATAGCTCCTGCTCCCAGATACTGTAAGACAGTCAGCCTGTCAAGAGCCGGGATCCTGTTGACAATGGCATACAGAGGCCTTTCTACGACACACTTATCCTCTCATTGTCTATTGACACACACACACACACACACACACACACACACACACACACACACACACACACAGACACACACACACACACACACACACACACATATCCAGGCGTGTTTGTTCTTCAAGGGCCAGATCCTGGCTATGATGCCCTCACACCTCAATTGAACCATTCACTGTTGTCAGCACACGCACATGCACACAGGCATACACACACACAGACCCACACACACCCACACACACAAACACACACACAGACACACACACACACACACACACACACACACACACACACACACACACACACATGCTTGGTCCAATCCCACGACCCCCCAACTGACTATCAGCCACACAGAGTGTCTCCCATTACAGATAAGAGCAGCAGTGATATTGACAGGGTCTCCATGGACCAGCACTGTCTTGACCTTAGAGACTAGCAGCCATTTGACTGGCCAGATGGCCAAAGTGAGAAATGGAGAACGAGAGAAAGAAAGTAATGGAGGTAGAAACGGCTTAAGGTGAAGAGGGATCCCCTTTGGAAGATAGTTCATATCATAGCATGGTATAAGCAGGGCTCCATTTCCCAAAGCCCCACTTTTTGCTGAAATGGCACCTCTGTGCATGGTGAAAATTAGTTATTTCCTAGAGAGATATTATTAGCACAAGTTTATTATTATCATTGATTTATTATAATTGACACATCCCATCGGACAGCAGGGCATGGAGGGGGCAGGATTGTGTCGATGAACTGTGTGAAGGGACTTTTGTGTGAGCGTAATGGGGCTGAGGAAAGCGTCCAAACAAACAAATGCTGGAGAGCTGCCTGAGTGGACACACTGTATCATAGAGGGAGCACTCAGGAATCGACCCGTCAATCTGTCAGCAGCCTGCGGCTAGTGAGTGTGTGTGTGCTTGTGTGTGTACCAGTGACTGAGCTACTGAGTGAACTGGAGTGAGATTGTGTGTGTGTGTGTGTGTGTGTGTGTGTGAGAGAGAGAGAGTGTATATGTGTGGTAATCTGCATGTTTATTTGTATGTAAGTCTGTCTTACAGTGGAGCAACCAACGTGTACAGACCGTACTGTTGTTACACTTGGAGACCATTCCCCGGTGGTCACAATCAGACAGGGGAAGCGGGATGCAGCCACCGTTTTCCCTTGTGTTTAACATCTGACCCGAAACCAGCGGTGTGTTAGTTTAGGAATCTTGTAGTTGCTGTCCCTAGAGTTCCAGAGCTGACCTGGGACAAGAGGACTGTGAGTTTAGGAATGCTGTAGATTGCTCCCAAGTGGACAAGAGCTGACCTTAGATCAGCGGAGGCTCAGTGAGGTTCTGACTGTCAAAGTAGTCAACTAAATGGAGCTGCCTTAGTGTCCTAATAGAGACGGCGTCTTTTAATATCCAGGGGGCTCTTTTCAAAACGGTGTGGGAAACTGAGAGACGCTAGGCCTATTGTGTTTTATGTGGGAATTTCAAAATATAAATATTAACTTGTCGGAAACATTCATAGTCTAGGACACCTGGTCTTCACTATCACACACACACATACACACGCACGCACGCACGCACGCACGCACGCACGCACACACACACACACATACACACACATACACACACTAAGGATGTGAGCTGTTAGCCACGGCTTCCCTTCGTCACACACTGGCCTTGATTTAGACTGAGAATTTATGTGAAATAGTAGCAAGAATAAAGCTTCGGAGAATCCAAGCGGGGGTTGTATTTCCTTTTCCTGTTACACTACCAGGCTTTTATTGTTCCTCCAGACGGCTTTTTAAATCTCCTTACCGCTGGTCTTGTCGCTCACGGGGTCGCTCAGCATAAGAACACATACTAACTAACGGCCTGAACACATCACACTGTGAATGTGTTCGGCCCGCTGGGTGGTCACGATTACAGACGGGGTTTAAAGCCAAATAGAGCGGCGAAAGGTCCTTGGGACTGGTCCAGAAACAATCCTCAGAGGGGAAAAGGAAGATATTAAAAGGCTGGATAGGAATAAGTAAGACCAGAAAGACACAGCGATGTTTTGGTATTTGGAATAATGGAATTTTGTAGATTTAAACAGTAATGGAAAATGTTTGTTTATTTTCCTGAATTAATCTTGTCTATATTCACATTAAAAGAGGCAATGAAGAGATCGTTTTATGAGACTGAATCAACTGCATTTAAAGGAAAGTCCTTAGAGATTGCCAGACATATATGTGTGAATTTTGTTAAATTCTCCTGAAATAGATCAAAGATCACCTATTATTTCAACATTCTTGAACTGTGTGGTCTGTTTAATTATTTTCAGTCTGTCTTATCTCCCATCTACCCTCAAATCTCTATCTCATCCCCTTTTCTTTAGCTCCACCCCCCGACCCAAAAATACCACAGCTCCACCAGCCTACCCGGGGGGGTCAAAGTTCACCTGTTTCCGATATGACTCCCGCCTGACCTTTTCCAGATCGGATTGACCAGTGGCACAAAGGAAACCCAGTCGTCGGTGGCCATCGGAGTTCCAAGCCATCCGCCAGCATGGCCAGGAGGAGTCAGTCAAGGGAAAGGTTTCCGGGTCAGAGGTTGCGGAGATGCCACATGCTCGCTCGTCTGTCACACGGGGCCTGGCACTCAGTCCTTAGAGGGGCTCTGCTGACACTGGAGAGCTTTGAGAGCGCTCATTACCGCTCATCTGCCCTCACACATCCGAGGCATTAGGACTCCCATCACAGGCCATGCCGACGTATGTTGGGCGGGTTCGGTTTCACACTCGGAATGACGTGTGCAGTCTTTATGTTCATGGGTCATAATAGTGATTATGTGTGTGTTTGCCCCCCCCCCCCCCCCCCCCCGTTCAGCCTTTTTGAGTGTTGTGGAGTTGTTTTGTAAGGAGCAGACCTTTGGATAGGAATGTCTTTGTGGGAAGTGTCAGGGTCTAAATGCCAATGTGTCGTAAAGGTGTTTGACCTTTACCTCGGCCCAAATTCTCCCGAGGAATAAGATGACCATCATAGATGGCTGGATTATTCTTTGTTGTTCATCAGCTTTTTCTCGCCACATCTTTCTATTCCTTTGTCTCCCTCTCTCTCTAAAACACACACACACACACACACACACACACACACACACACACACACACACACACACACACACACACAAACACACACATACACACAGGGTGGAGGTGACCCTGTCCAGACGGGCTAGGGTTTGGTTCCATAGGCCCATGCAGCTCATGTGGTGGTACTGCTGAGCAGCTGTAATGTGAGCCTTCTCACTGTCCTGGATCAATGGACTCGCCTCTAGCAGTTTCCCCTGGGGCCCCCTCTCTACCTAACAATGCCCCTCTCTCTCTTTCTTTCTTTCTTTCTTTCTTTCTCTGTCTATTTCTCTGCTCTCTCTCTCTCGCTCCCCCCCCCCCCCCATTCTTGATGTCTCCAGACTACTACTTTCATCCCCATCTCCTCTGCCCTCCTGGCCATCTACTTCTTCTCCCCCACTGTGGTGTTATTCTCCTAGGCCCATAATAATTCCACCATCTCTCTTTCACTCCCCCCCCCCACCCCCCCCCCCCCCACACTTCTCTCCCCGACCCTGACCTCGCCCTTCTCTTCCCCAGAATATTGATCCATCCCGGAAGCGCCCCCTCTCCGGCGGCCCAGGAAGAGGGTGGTGAGATGGGGTTGCCACAGGATGAGAGTGGGCTCCGAGGTACTATACCTGTCCTGCAAACACATTGGCTGTGTGTGTGTGTGTGTGCACGTGTGTGTGTGTTGGTCTTGGTATGTAAGAGAGAGAGAGCGAGAGAGAGATGGGAAGAGTCTGCAGAAAGAAGTGTGTGTGTGTGTGTGTGTGTGTGAGCTGGAGATGCGTGTGCGGGCCATTCGTGTGTGCACCGCCAGCCTCTCTTCATTATCACTTGGGGAGCACTTTGGCCCCGCGCAGCCATGACTGTGACCCTGTGTTCGGCTCCAATATATAAACGGAGGGGAGAATTCCAGTGAGGATGTTTTTCCTGTAAACCTCCTCCTCTGGGTGAAAGTCATCAATCCACCCCTGGCAACGGTCCGTCCGGAAACGCGGATCACGGCCAGTCAAAATAGGGCTGTGTTTGGTTTCTACCGCAGAACACGGTTGGACGCCAGTGGCAAGACTCCACGGTCTGGTTGTGTGTGTGAGTGTGTCCGCTCACAAGTGTATGCGAGCATAGATACAGTACATGTGTGTGTGTGTGTGTGTGTGTGTGTGGGTATGCGTATGCGTATGCGTCTAGGCCTGTTTCTGTGTGTGAGGGCCACACATGAATAGTCAACCCCTTGTATCCACTCCTCATTTGCACTGGAGCTAAGAAAACAGACAGAGCCCCTCGTGTGCTCAATTGAGCGGCCCTTGGGTGTCGCGTCCTCACAGCCGCCTCACCGCGCACGACAGTTTGGGTAGAAAAACTTGGGGCGAGAAGCCGCACCGCGCTCCTGTGTAGAGGTCAAAAACTCTCCGTCTGTCAGGCTCTGGTGTGTGCCGCCCCTTTCCTTTCGTCGACACAAGCCATAAATCATCACCTGCGTCGTGCCACAGACCAGGCGTTTGATCGGGTGTTTGATCTTGATGATCTGACAGCTCGGGGGGGGGGGGGGGGGGGGGCAGGTCGACGGGGCGCAGGCTAGTGAAGGCACATCACAGGAGCCCTAATTGGCCCTGAGTGAGCGCTTACCAGATCAGGAGCGCTGCGCTCCCTTTGTGTTCTGTAGAGCGACGGGACTGACTGAGCTGTGTGTGTCAGGCGCCTGGACCCTCTCCAGCAGCCAGGGATATTTTTAATTTCACATCCCGCCGACATCAGGCCTTAGGAATGAGCCCCCCCCCAAAGCCCCCCACCCCCTCTCCTCTTTCTCCTCCTCCGCCTGCGATCTCCCGTACTTCTCACCGTTCTCTCACTCACTCCATCTCGTTCTCTCGCTGGCTCTGTTTCCCATTATCTTTATTTGAAATGCAGATCTGTATTGACTCATCAGAAACATATGTTAGCCGACACATGCATGTACACACAGTACAGTACACACACACACACACACACACACACACACACACACACACACACACTGCCTTTCTGAAAGCTGATCCGTGGGTTCACTGTAAAATAGGCCTAATGCGCGTTACCGGGAGCGTTCCGGAAATACCTGGAAGTAGAGCCAGGATGCATGTTGTTTTATCCCGCTCTGCGAGGTCGCCAGAGTTCAGCCTTTCTTCACAGGCATGCCGCTCTGATTGATCTGGATCGGAACCAAGAAACGTTCTGCCCTTGGCTAGCCAGCGGGCAAGCGCCCCTCTCATACCAATGGACGCGCAAATAATTCGTCTCCGCTGAGGCGGCGGGGGACTCGGCTCTCTTGATCACACACAGCCCTGCGCCGGCTTCCTGGCCCGCCTTTCATTCGCCGGGCTGACGTTCCATTATGACACGTCACGCGCCGCTCCGTTGTGTTTGTGTCACTTGACCGTCGGCTTGGCCTCACAACAAAGAGATGGGGCCGCGATGTAAACCCCCAGCCCCCAGCCCCAGCACCAGACCTCCACGCAGACGCTTTCGGGGAGACTTGTTCATGTAACAGGAAGTGTTGCACCCCTTAATGGTGCCCCTGGGGGGGACAAGAGTTCTCGGAACCAAATGGTGTTACTCATACATAAACATACAACTCAACACCCAACGTCTTGTTTAGAAGTCCCACATACCAGGGAGGCGGGCCAACAGGTTTGAGACTCAGCGTGAACGGTTGTTCCTTTTGGAAATAGGATCATGGAAGCACTAATCTGGCACGCTGCTGACAGGGGCGCCGTGGCATGAGCGTCGCTGGGAACGTTTCGGAGGATCAAAAGGTGAGGGGCGAGAGGAAGGGCTCAAGTTTTCCTAGAACCACCGTCGCCAAGGTTACCAAGAGGTGAGCCATGTGCAGGGTTGACAGCCTAGACCCTGTATGTATGTATGTGTGTGTGTGTGTGTGTGTGTGTGTGTGTGTGTATGTATGTATGTATGTATTGAGTGTGTGAGTGCACCCCCCAACTACTGTCTTTTTATAAGGGGTCCACCTGAGTAGAGGCTGTTTCCGTTGTCACGGTAAATTCCAGAGCGGCTCCCACGGTGTCAGGGCAGTCAGTGGTTTCTCTGTGGGGTGGTCGCCATCAAGAGGCCCCCTCTCCTCGCCCCGGGGTCTGCCCCCTGCCCTGCCTGTCTAGAATGAAAAAGGCCCTCTGTCCTCGGGCTCCGTGTAGATCAGTGATATGCTGAAGAGAAGAGCTCGAGTATCAGCTAACAGCGGAGGCATTTTGGGCCTCTGCCTTTAAATGGTTCCTGCATGTACAAAGGTCCAGGAGGTTATTGCCTATGTCCAAAGGACAATTGCGTAAAGCGGTCAATAACCATCCGTCAACATATATTTTGTCCCTGAAGTACATTTCAAATCCGTTCTGAAAAACAGTCACACGTTACATTTGACCTAAGCGGGTGAGCACCACGTTAAATCCGGCTGAGGAGATTAGCACGCGTGGGGAACCTGTTAATTGGAATTCTCGCCAGTAGCCCATCACTCTGATGACGGAATGGGGGCCGTGGTGCACATGCAAGGGCGCTGCTCTCATTGTTTTTGTGCAGAGAATGAGGCAGGGGCCGTGTGTGTGTCTGTGTGTGTGTTGGCTGAGCGGGGCTGTTATCTAATATGTGTTTATGCTGCTTCTCCCTCCCCAGGACGTAACAAAGACGAGGAGGTGTTGTAAGGGGGAGGGGCCCCCGCGCCAATCTATAGTACGACTCCCTTGTTCTCTTTGTCTTTGTCTGGTCCATTCTGGTCTATCCCTCTCCCTCCCTCCCTCCCTCCCTCCCTCCCTCCCTCCCTCCCTCCCTCCCGCCCTCCCTCCCTCCCTCCCTCCCCACCTCTCTCCCCACCTCTCTCCCCCCTCCCTTTCCCGTTCATCCTTATATTCAATTTTCTACCCCCCCTGCTTCATCACCCCCTCCCATCCTTTCCTTCTTCCTTTCCTTCCTCCTTACCCCCCCCCCCCCCCCCTTCCCTCCCTGTCAATCCCCCTCTATACCTCTCTCTCCATCTCTTTGTCCTCTGTCTACATCCCAGTCTGATGCTATGGGATGATGTCATTGCAGGATGGTTGCAGTCATTACTGTAATGGCCCAGTCTACTCTGCTGGCGGAGGGGAGACCAGCCTGATCAATGCTACTGTGGTCTGTATGTATGGGATTATCTCCTCCTCCCTCCCTCTTTGTCTGTCTTTAGGTCCATCCGTTCACTCCCTCCCCTCTCTCTACTCTTTCTTGTGTCTTTGTCTCCACCTTGTTTTGTTTCTTTGTGTGGTTGTCTTTGTGTCTTTGTTACATTCTCACTCTGCTCACTCTAATCTGCCACCCCCTCCCTCTTACTCCATCTCTCCCTCTCCCTTTCTCTCTCTCTCTCTCTCTCTCTCTCTCTCTCTCTCTCTCTCTCTCTCTCTCTCTCTCTCTCTCTCTCTCTCTCTCTCTCTCCCCGTGCCTCTGAGGGTGGTCCGTTGAGACAGCTATATCCTCTGAGCTATGAGTGATGTACGGCCCAGTCTGTTGTACCCTATGGAAGCAGGGCAATCTAGCTGCTCTGGTGCTTAGCAGCTCTCCTCCACCTTGACCCCTCAGGGAGATGTGAGCTATTGTCTCAGTGTAGCTCGGAGATGGGGCGCGCCTGTGTGTGTGTGTGTGTGTGTGTGTGTGTGTGTGTGTGTGTGTGTGTGTGTGTGAGCCGAGGGAAAAAAGTCAGTTCATGTATTCGTGTGATAGTGAACGTGTGTGTGTGTGTGTGTGTGTGTGTGTGTGTTATTTTGTGTTCATTTATAATGTGTCATGCCAGGATGGAAGATCAAAGCGTTAAGAGACAGAAGTCTGGTCTGTCCCACTCCACTATATTTGATCTGGGCATGTTTAGAGTAGGAACATGTCTTAATGGTGCCTGAAGTTGTCAAGTGTGAAGGCGGTCCATAATAGATAAAGTTGTGGGGAGAGGAGTGCTTCGCCCCTCAGACGTACCCATCAGTCTTTTATGATGTATTGACGGCGTGTTGATTTTACCCGACGGGGATGCCAGACATTCCGGGGTACGTGGGCTTTTGAGGTATCCGCCTGAGTGCTTGGCGGTAAGCGGCGCAGATGGATGTTATGAGTATCATTATTCATGTGACGGAAAAGAGTACGCTCTCACAAAGCTCGGCGACGGTATGGGAGAAGCAAAAAAGCGGAGCGAAATGAAAAGAAACTTTTTTCAAGTGACGGGCACATTTAGACCAAGCAAGGCCTTCAGTCTCCAACGGCCCTATGAGAGATGATAAGGGCCGACAATGCACCCCTCTTGAAAAGCCCCTCTCCAATGTCCCTCTAACGCCGCTGGCCCCTCACAGCTGCCTGAAACCCCCTGGGGCCCCTTCCTGGGAACCACCGTCCAGGACCTCCATGTTAACTCCCTCCAGGCCTGTACTCTCACCCCAAACAGAGAGCTGTCACCCTGGGCAGCCTCACACGGCCGACCCCTACTGCTGGGCCTCTGACGAGGAACCGCGGGGAAACTGTACGGCTCCATTCACATGTGCGCTGTGGATAATGGGCTTGATATGAAGGCAATGTGACAACAGCAAATGACCACCAGCGACGTGGCACCAAGGGGGGGTTGCTATCAAACAGTGGCCTGCACAATGGCTGTTAGAGAGCGTCTGTCCGCCCGCATTAGCTGCCTCGGCCTTTCTACTCTTCCTCCCTGTTCCCTCCTTCCATCTCCCCGTTACCCTATCATTGGTCCTGTCAAGCAGACTGCCATGTCGGCATCAATGACCTGACGCTCGAGACGCTTAAACCGATTATCGATCCCATTTAGTTGGAAGATATTCTCAAACATTTAATGCCAGCTAGTCTGAACAATGGGTTTTGGCCTTCCTCACCTACGCCACGCAGACTAATGTTTGCCTTCTATTGATCAAGCACAATTCAAATCAATTCCATAACGCTTATGGCGGCAGGTCCAATTGGTATTCCAGCACAAGCTGAGAATTAAACCAGACATGGCAGTCTGACCTCGTCTGATTCTGCACAATCAATTTGTCTCCCATGATCAATAGTTTGGCCTACCAGGAACGTTGCCAAAATGTCGGGCGCGTCCTGCATTCATCGATCCTGCGCTGACCTACTTGGCCAGCAGCACGGGGCGATGCTGGGTGGTCGCCGCGGCGACGGCTGGGCCCCGGGTTATGTAACTGCAGCGATAGAGTTTTGATTGGAGGCCGATAGGGGCCATGTGATCCCCGCGGAGGCATTAGCAAACGGCTCGCTTCCTCGCTGATCCCCTCCACTCAACAGAAAGCAAATTACCGCTAACAATCTGCAGGCCGGCTGCAGCCTCGGTCCCTCGTACCACAAGGACAATGCCATTGTTTTACCTCCTCCCCCTCTCTCCCTCCTCCCCGCCAAATTATAAATATCCCACTGGGCTATAAGGAGCCTGTCCAACTCAATTTGAAATGTTACGAGCAACTCAACAGCCATCAAAGTTGGCCTCGAAAAGAAACAATGTTTTTCTTTTTTGTCCACCCACTCCCCCCGCCCTGCAGTGCCTTGAAGACATGATTTGCTAATTGATGCTGCTCTGTTGTTCCTTGTTCACTCCGTTTCCCAGGGCTCTGACGGGCCGGCTGCCGATTGGACGGACAGCGCTCTGGGTAGGAACTCACCAAAATAAACACGGAGGGGCCCTGACACCTGTGGGAGAGGTAACAAGACGGGAGAGCCTTCCACACACATAGATGCCAGTGTACAGGATAGACCTGACCGCCTAATAGACCACCCACTATCCATATACTGGGCAGATCCGGAGGCATAGAGGCTATTGGGTCGTTTAAATAGTGTAACCCTATGCCACTGTATGTCAGGCATGTGGGCGGCACATATTTTATTACATAATAGGACAATTTGTTGAAATATAGGGAAATGCCTGCTTGGCCTCAGTACCTATCAGAGGAACACAGAAAACAATGGGGAAATGTGTGTTTGTGCTTGGGGGCTCACAAGTGTGAGCACAGTATGTGTGTCTGGCTTGGTCTGCTTCCCGAAGGTCACCTCTGAAGTGATATACTCTATGTCGTATCAGTGTGTGTGTGTGTGTGTGTACGTGTGTGTACGTGTGTGTGTGTGTGTGTGTGAGTGGGAGTGCGTGAGAGACGTAAAACACAGCTGTCCCATGTAACCCTAGTGACTAGTATATGTGTGTGCCTGTTGTGCAACGTCGGTCTATGTTGTCTGCTCCTGAAGTTGCCCCTCTCAATAACCCGCCCCCCCACCCCCCCCCCCTCCCACACACACCTCCCATCTTCTCTATCATCCTTTTTGGCCCATCAATATGGATATAAAGTGGAAAGCCATTAGGGAAGGAAAGTAAATGTGTTCATCTTGTTCCTCCCTATTTCTAGCCGTTTTTTTATTTGACAAGAGAGTCAGTCTTACGCTCTGTTTGTCTGTGTCTTCACACGCAATGGAATGTCCCCCTTTGAACTCATTCAAAGTCGGTCTCGGCAAACAATACAAATTTGAATAAATTTGCCTCGCAGTTGACAATTTGCATATCTATTGAACTGGGGATGTTCTCATCGTTTTTAATCGATTATAATCTCTGGCCGGTGTTTCCAGAGAGGCATAATTGAAGCCATTTATCTGGTGAAGGTTCCCTGTGTGCCTGAGGACATCTCCATTTCTCTTAGTAATGATTACCGCTATAGACCGAAGGGGAAAGCCCTGGCCGGTTGGAATGCACCACAAAGAAAGGACAACCGCTGAATTCCTAAACAAAGGAACCATGAAAAGCCAGAGCAAGCGATATCAAAGCAGAAAGCCAGGGACAAACTGCACATCACTGTCCTCATAAAACGTACAGTCGTCCGCATTGCCCCGGCTCCCCTCCCTCCCTCCTTTCCTCCCATCGTCTCTCTCTCTCTCTCTCTCTCTCTCTCTCTCTCTCTCTCTCTCTCTCTCTCTCTCTCTCTCTCTCTCTCTCTTCCTCTCTCTCCGTCTTGCATAATAGGCTGCGAGTGCTGGTAGCAGCAGTGATGATCTCACAGAACACAGCTCCGCCCAGCTCGCGCCGCTCAGACTTAGCCCCAGCCCATTGCTGAAAAGCAGCCAGGATTTCATCATCCTCTATTGCTCTCGTTCTCCCCCCGTTGACCCCAATATGGCAGTACCACCAGTCACCTTCGGGTGGCAGCGAAGACCTGCGTTTTTACAGCCAGACACAATGTCCTCGGTGACACCGCTTGTGTGTCTAACGGCTGAACACAGACTGCCTCCAATCTGCGACGCTGGCTATTCCCGCCACAACGGGCTGGCACCGGCTAACACCATCCGACAGAAAGAGGGAGGGAGAGAGGGAGGGAGAGAGGAAAAGGAAGGAGAAAGAGACTGCGGAAAAAAGGGACAAAGAAAAAAGAGAGGGAGGGAGAGTCTAGTGCAGAAGGGAAGGGGAATGTATAGAATGGTAAAGAAAGGAAGTGAAGGGAGGAAGAGACAAAGGGGAGCCATGGAGGAAGGAGAGAAAGAAAGAAAGAGCCTGAGGAGGAAGGGGCCAGAAAGAAAAACAGGGCAGAGGACGGTAAGAGCAGCCTAGATAGATAGCTGATGAATCTATAGGTATACAGCAGTAGCAGTGTGTGTGTGTGTGTGTGTGTAGGCGGGCGTGTGTGTGTGGGTGTGTGTGTGTGGACGTGCGGGGCAGATTCATCCGCAATGCAGAGGCCATCAATCTACCAATCTGATAACAGCTGGCTAGGCTCGGACGACAGAAGGGCCAGTGTGCGTATGAGCGTGTGTGTGTTTGAGTGCGAGTATGTGTGTGTGTCTGTTGGAGGGGATCAGAGGAGGAGCCAGGGATAGGACTGGGGTTAGAATGGTGGCAGTGTGCTCTGGTAATGGCCGTTAAGGGGGCACAAGTGGGAAGTGTGAGGAGGGAGCGAAGGGGCTCTTAAGTCAGCACCTGTCGCGTGCTGGCCCATGGGAGGCTTTCTTGCTAGGTCTGTGGTGCTGGAGGGAGCGAGGGAGGGAGGGAGGGAGGGAGGGAGTGAGGGAGGGTGGTCGGGGGGAGCACTGGAATGTGGAAAAATCTCCAGGGAATATAAAGCCCCCCCCCCCACCCCGCCCCACTCCCCAATGATCTATGTATCTCGTTCATGTAACATTATGACGGCTGCACATGCACACATGCACGTTTGACTACATCATCCGGAGACAGGCGAGGGACACGTGAACACGGCACTCACACTCCACACACACGCACGCACACACACACACACACACACACACACTCACACACACACACAGCGGTACAGTAAGGTGTGGGAGGTGCAGGCCAGGGCTGCTGGCTGCGGGCCAGCGGTGGATTAAGTCACTTCCCCGTTGCTCTCTACTTCAATAGAAGGAAATCAAGAGGACCCCCATGTGCCAAAGCTCCGTTCCTCTTCCTGTCTCGGTGATCCCCCAGCTGTAGGGAAATCTCATCATTCCCCGTCCTCCATATAAGGCCCATCCTCCTCCGAGACAATGGGTGCCGTGTTGTGAGGAAAGAGTGGTATCAAAACAAACACATTTAATTTTCCCTTTCCTATTTTCCATTTCCATTGTTCCGTTTTATTTTAAAGTCTTGTGTCGGGTGTCTCGGTGTACTTTGATTGTCGCTCACAAAGAGAACATTAGATCCCCCGCAAAATGATTGGTGGGCTATTATATTTCAGATCAGTGCTGTAAGGCCATTAAAGACAGTCCACCTAAAGGCTTCGAGTGAGCTGTCTCTTTGGCCTGACCTCCCGTCTTGACCTTTGACATTTCAGTGTAGGCCCTAAAGGGACCTGTACGCTGGAATACGCTAAAGGGGCAAAAGAACTGTGAAGAACCCCACAAGGTCAATGGCTTTATGGGCTGGAGAGAGAGAGAGCAGGAGAGAGATGAAGAGAGGAGAAGAGCAAGGGAACCTGGAAGGATATATTATGAAGGTGTTTTTATCACTCCGCCAACAGTTTTAGTTTTTATGGGCTATGGACGGACAGACCAACAGGACAACATAAAGACATATTGGAAACCACACACATACACACACACACACACACACACACACACACACACACACACACACACACACACACACACACACACACACACTACCCTACTTTCCCATTGTTCAGGCCGTGGTGAAGTGGCAGGGCAAGATCCCACAAGCAATTATGGAATTTAATTACAATTCCCCCGGGGAGCATGGGTGGAAATACGCTTTGGTGTTTCTGTGTCACCCGACAGCCAACAGAGAGAAGGAGGGACATTTGTCCACATCGCCCACGGTAACTGATGGAAATAGCCCCATTTCCGTGACAGCCGGGACCTTGCGTGATGGTGTTGACGTTGTTGACGTGTACCACGCAACGTTGGGTGAAATGCACCTGCAAACAGCCACACCTTCTCACACACTCCCAGACAGTCTGAACAGATATAGATACCTTTTCTGTCATCTTCGTCTGACTTGGTTTTCTCTTTGCGCCGCACTGATGTTCAAACTGTCCTATAATACAATTAAATACAAAATGTTGCCGCTCCATGTGTGTTAAGGTATTTGTTACTTGAGGATTTCCGATTAGTTCTGTGTCTTGCATCAAAGGATGCCATGTGGGAGAAGAAGACAACAACACACGCAACGACAGAGGAGACATATGAATGAATGTGAGGATCTGTACCAGACTCCATATATATGAGATTCATTAAAATATAATAGGGTGAGGGGGTGGTCTATCCCTTGGCTGTCAATGAAGGGTGTTACGGGAGTGTTCGGAAATCAAATTCCTGATACGCCCACAACAAGGATTTCCTATTGTTCCCAATCCCCCTGAGCCACCCATAGAATAACAGCCTGATGCAACAGCAGTCAGATACACATTAATCCTCCCCACGTAAGCAAGCCGACGCACGATAAACAAGGATATATCCAGTCCATGGCCAGGCCAGGGAACAGGATCAGATGTCATCTTACCGTAACCGCTGCAGCGTATGGCTGAGGCTGTTGTAAGCTCTGGGTGAATAACCATTAGTCCAGCGTGGTCAGCTCTAGCCCAGGGAGACAGATGTCATAAACCTCCCCAGACAAAGAGGCCCATCACTGGGCTTTGCCCTCTCTGACCCCTAGGAGTGGGTGATTAGTTATTCATATCCATGGCTAAGGCTTTGTTTGTATTCCACCACTTTAATTGCACCAGGGATTTGTTTTAGGGGGCCTAAAACTCCAAGGCCAGCAAAGGGCAGTGTGAACAGGGGAAGCTGTTGCAGAGTCGGTGAGAGGAGGGGGCCGCTGGAAGGTCGGAGGATGGAGGGATATTCCGACAATGTGACCTCGTCTCCGAGTGCCTGTAATCTTGAGGGGAGAGTGCAAGTGTCCTTGGGTAACGGCTGGGGACAAGATCCACGCTCTTGGAAGTTATTCTGTCGCCGCGCGGGGCAGCTGTTATCTCGGAACTTTGCCTCTCTGGCATTCGGAGACGAGACGTCTTCTCTTGCCCGGCTTTTTTTTACAACCCAGCCACTCCAACCACACACACACACACACACACACACACACACACACAGACACACACACACACACACACACATACGCACTGCCTCATAGTAGGTCGAGGACTTTGAGGGGGAGCTGCTGAGTGAATGTAGCAGGTCCAGATGAAAGAGGGTCTCTATGACATCACTACTGCTCTGCGTTCCTGTTGGCAAGCAGCACTGGAGTTTGTGCCAACGGGGCAGATGCTCAGGGCTGACCACCTGAACATAAAGCATGGAAGGGAGGAGAGAAGGAGAGAGGGAAATAAGGAGACATGGAGAGAACACAGAAATAAAATAAGAGAGAGAAAGCATGAGATATAGAAGTGGGGCTGACGTTTGTGGAAAAAGGTGTTGTGAAAAAACATAAGGTGGGTGCAGGTGTTTGTGAGAGGGTAGAGGGGCGCAGAAAATGGTGCGCTGTGTATGTGGGTGCATTTGGACGTGTGGGATATATATATATATATAAATATCTATCTATCTATCTATATATATATATGAAAAAAGAAAGAAAGAAAGAAAGTAAAGAAAGTGAAAGATTATTTGTTAAGGTTTACTTTGGCGTGCACAGGATCGAGTCAACGACTCAACACTCACAGGCATACATTTGCTGCACATTAGCATAATCCCGCCCGGGTGTCATGGTTACACTTCCAGACTGACTTATCGTGTGTGTACGCTTCTAATCATATTACTGTCAGCCATAAGCTGAGTGTCTCAGCATGGCTCTGCGGCTCCGCATGTTAGACAACAACCCCCCCCCCCCCACACACACACACACACACACACACACTCCCCCACCCCACCGCCCCACAGTACAATGCACCTTTGGCTCATTCACACCGGAGTGGTGCTCCAAGCATGGTGATGTTTTGGTTCACGGGGATTCACGCTACTTTTTTTTGGGCGGAAAACATAACATACGGACTTCTGGGGATTATTGCTGCCTCGACTAAGTAGGGCTCCGAGACATTCGAGATCACAGAGTGATTGAAAAGATGATTTTTGGCAATTTCTCTGAAATTGTTATTGTCTGATACACGCTCCTTGTGGGGTTTTTGATAGGCTAAAATGAGACTGATGATGGGGGGGGGGATTAGGGTTCCGTTAAATCAGAGGCCGACAGATCCACCGAGAGGACCGATGTTTAATCACAGGACGGCCGAGCCGCCTGTGTTGACTCAGAGAGAGGGGCCCGGGCTGCAGGCTGGAGATCTCTCTCTCCGCCTCGCCCTCAGCGGAGGGGGAACACACCCTTTAAACTCTCACAGATGCCCTAAGTGTTTGGTAATGTATGGCAGAAGGCTCTCATCTGTTCCCTCTGCCCCACACACAGTCGCCTAGGCGGGGCGTGCGTACACACACAAACAACGAACGCATACACACCGGCGCCCCCTGCCCACACGCACGCACACACACACACAGACAGACACACACACAACGGTGTCAGTTTCATTGTCTCATCCCGCGCAGCCTCTTTGATGGGGTACACACACGTCCTGCGGGCTCATCTCGGAGAGCGAGGAAGTAAGGCTGCGGCTTGGTAAGATTCCCGGAGAGCCTTGGAGTCATCTGTGCCTGCAGTGAGCCTGTCCCCGTCCCCCCCCAGGGGAGGGCTGATTCACCGCTCCATCACACTGGAGCCGCATCCATCATCATTATCACCTGACAAATACAGGAGCCGGCGCACTGCAGGAAGTCGGACCAATCGCTAGCGGATGTAGCCCACGCAAAGCCGCGAGCCCCCGTCCTCCGGTGACATCACGCCGCTGATTGACGGACCGTCCGTTTGTTTTCCTCTTTTGGACGGGGAGTCGATTCCCTCCGCTCCCTTTGTTTTAGTGCTCGGCGGAGAGAAAGAAGAAGTAAGAAAAAAAAGTGCCTTCTAAACGGTGTGTTTATGTTGCATGAGCGCTTTGAGGGAAAGCACAAAGCCGCCACACAGTGGGTGGATTATAAACTTGGACCGAGTTTCAAACAGACGGGGTTTATAAACAGAGAATTCCCCCACACACACTCACGGGTCCCAGCCTGCTAGCCTATTAGTGTGTTAGCACTGGGGATCAAAAGCAGACCGAGGCCATTTATCCGTACGCTCTAAAAGGTTTGTGGGTACATATCCGTCTGTGTATGTATGTGTGTGTTCTCTCTCAAATAGGAGTCGAGCAATATGCCCAGCGTGGTTCATTAAGGGGCTTCAGGATTCATGATGTCACTGAGCACATTAACACCTTGGCCGCCTGGTCTGGGGTTGCCATGTTGGGTGCATGGCATTAGGTCTCCATGTCTCCAAGTACAGAGCTTAGGACTTGAAGGGCCCCTGAATGCCCATTATGTGCCAGCTGTTCAGAATGAGGAGTGATTTCTGAGCCTGGCAGGGCTCCACACCGGGAGGCCCCTAGTGCTGTGGCTTCCACCCGTCCTGGGCAGGCCGCCAAGCCCCCCCGCAGGCTGGGGTGCCCCCCTGACCCCCTCTCCCCCTCCACCACTGCCGCCATCACCACCGCCACCATCTTCCACCCCACCCAGGCCTGGCCTTGGCTACGCCCCCAGCCTCTCCTCACATGTGCCCCCCACCCAGCCCCACATCAGCCCTCCAGCCCTTACCACCAGCCCTCTGTTTGACATTCCTTGGGGGCCACTGGTTAAATCTAATCCCATAATAAGACACTCAGCTGTCCAGGAAAAGAAAGAAAACTTTCCTCTGGTAAATTCCAGACTTCCTTTTTTCCTTTTTTCTTCTCCTCATCCCCTTCTTCTTCCCCATACTGGAGGCAAGATGACACTTAGGGCCCCTTGGCCAGTTGCCTATGTCTTTCTTCAAGCTTGATTTATCCTTTCTTCCCTTCTCTTTCTCTCTTCCCTTGCTTGCTCCGTATTTTTTTCTATGGTGTTAGATTGCCTCTCTGTTGGGGCACTGGGTCCCTTAACAGACACATGACAGAGCCACGTTTCTGGAGGGCCACATGTCTCTGGGTTGTGGAAGCACGCATACACTCAAACACTCACACTCACTCGCTTTCTCTCTGTGTCACACACACACTACCAGCTCTAAGCACACAGATGCAAACGATCTATGTATCCTGCTCCAACGGACCTTTACCACAGTTGGCTTGATTAGCTTGCCAACTTGCCAGTGACTCCATTAACTTGCTGTTTTTGTGATGATTTCTCACCTTCTCCCCACAAAAAGCTGACCCTGCTCACATCCAAAAGGGATGATGAATGCCTCCCAGTTGTGAAACTAGCCTTTGCTGCACTCCATGTTGGCTAAGGCCTCACGAGATGTCACTCCCGTTAGTAGGTCAGTGTGTGATGTAGCGGGAGAGAGAGAGAGAGAGAGAGAGAGAGAGAGAGAGAGAGAGAGAGAGATAGGGGAAGGGTCAAGGCTAAGTGTGTGTGTCGGGGGGAGGTGGGGGTGGGGGACGGGGGACGGGGGACGGGGGACTGGGGTGTTGGAGTGTGTGTCCAAGGTTGAGTGTCGGTGTGGAAATCACTAAGCTGCCTTATCAGCCTTAGGAGCATGGGAAAAATGGAACAGACTTGGATACACAGAGGAGAGATAAAGGGGAGTGGTGGGGCTCAAAAAAGAGGAGATGGAGGGATGAGAAGGACGAGAAGCAAAAGAAGGCAAAGGGCTAGAGATCTGATCAAGGTGCCGCTTTAGATGAAGAAGGTGAGAGAAAAGGAGGAGTGGGGGAGAAGAGAGGACAAGGGGGTAACAAACAGTGAAGACATGGAGAAGAGGCATATTGGATGGCGTGCGAGGACGCTCGGGGACGGCAAAGAGAGAACGGTCGAAAAAAAAACAGACAAAGGACAGGAGATCAATGGGGGCGCTTCACTCCATGTGAGAAATGCTTAAGGCCGCTTAGAAAGCTTTAGGGAAACTGACATAACATAATTAGCTCGCTCACCTCCATTCATCAGGCCACACTGGAGCCCTGCGTCTGGACAGATTTGTTTTGGTGAGACATGGCTGATTTAAAGTGCACAGAGAGGCGAGGGCGGGGGTTGTTTGTGGTTTGCGGGGGGGGGGGGGGCAAAACAACAGATGGGCTGTCTAGTGTCTTTAACCCAGATTTGAGCTCCCTAATCCTGGATTCACTGGAGGAATGTCCTTTCTGTGGAACCCGTCAAATGACTAAGAGCTGGAAGGCGCCGACTAGAAGGCCTTCAGTGGGGGATATAATTAAGGAACATGGAATATCCTTTATTTCGGTAGTGGTCTCCATGGTAAGGGGAGCTTTGAGGTATGGACATGTTCAAGGTCGATGTGTTGATTATTATTATTGTTGATGATGCCATTAGGGACCTTGTTATGTTGCCGTTAACTAACGCCTTGTCATTATAAACCTCCCTCCATGATTAAAAAAAGCATCATCGCCATGTGATCATCCTAATTGGGGGTTAGGCCCCTGTCAGCGACAAGCGGGCTGCCACTCAAGCTGACATTAGAATTGCCTCCCCTGACGCATTTGCCAGCTAGGAGGAGGGGGGAGGGGGGGTTGGCCAGACAGTCAGCTGGCACAGCTTGAGGCAGTGACCGATCGACGCGTCCGTCAGCTGATTTAGGGGTTCACGCCGGTCAGCTGACTAGGCCGAGGGAGGGGTGTGTGTGTGTGTGTGTGTGGGGGGGGGGGGTGATGGGCGTGGTGTGTGGAACAGCGGGGAGAAGAGTCAGTCAGCTGGGGCCACGTTGTTAGGGTTGACCTCGTAAATCAAGCTCAATGCTGGGGATTACCCTCCCCTCTCGGCCCCTCCCTCGCTGGGTTTGTGCCCCACTTGTTCCCGCCGTCCCCTCCCGCTGAGACGCTTCACCTTCAGTTCTTCTCCATCTAAATCTAAATCGACCTCCTCCGGTAGCCCGTCTCCTCTGCCGAGGCTCGCCGTTTCCAATAGCAACGGCCCCCGTTTGAAACACATTCTGAGCTGGCCACCGTCCTTTGGATTACGCTAAGGTCAAATACTGTGAAATGTTGTTGCCAACTTCCCGCTTGCTTTTCTCCTGTAACCTCCTCAACCTTCCCTCACATCCACCCCGCCCCCCACCACCACACGCATCCCTCCTCATCATATCTTTCTTATCAGTCCTAATTCCTCTCCTCATCCTGTCTTCCTGAAACCATGCAACCCACCTGCCCCCAGCACTCTCAGGCAGGCAACCCCCAGTTATGGCTGGGATGTCTCGAGGTCAGGGCAGAGGGTTTAGCTGGCTCTTAGGATTGCCCTGTAATTTAGTTAATTAGAAATTATGTGCTGCTAATCTGCCTCTGAGTGCCAGCCTGCGGCTTAGCTCTCCCGCCAAATGCCTAAGTGCGCGAGAGAGGGACGCAAGGAGGAGGAGGAGGAGGAGGAAGAGGTGGATGAAGAGGAGAAAAAGGAGGGGGAAGACGAAAGGAGATAGGGATTAGGGCTGGAAGGAGAGGCTGGGGTGGTTTAAAAGGAGTGTTAAACACAGATTACGAGGCTGTTGTTTGTTTATGTGTCTGGGTTCTTAGAACAGGTAGATTAGCCGCTGGCTATCTAAGGTTTTATTTGGGCTGGATGATGGAGAGCAGTTTAACTTGTGTTGCCTGGCTAAGAGGTGTCTGAGGCACCGATTTTCTGGCGCTTTGTGCCGGAACAGTAAAAGGAGCGCCAATAGTATCGTCAGCTACGAAAGCCAACCTGGGCTGAAATGTGTTCAAAGCACAGTGTGTAACAGCATAAAAAACGGACCATTTAGGCTGTCAAACAATGAAATACTTTCCCACTATCCATTTGACAAAGTGCTCTTGGTATCAGAAGTTTTGGCTCACCATCGCCATGGTGACACTGCCAATGGGTATTGGCTTTCCGCCCACTCTCCCTGCCGAGTTTTGCTTATCCTCTGAGACGGTCAATGGCAAGCCGGTCAGCGCTTCTGCTGATTGAGGCTGGAATCGATAAGGTCTCGCTGACACTGCACAATCGGAGCCGGGCCGGGGAATTGATCGCAGCCGCAACGGGATCAGAACCTATCGGACGGGACGGCACAGCATCGTCACTGGGGCTGAGGGGTGGAGGGGGGGGGGTTGATCTGACCCAATCAGCCTGGATTAAACATTCTCAGTGGGACCAGTAATCAGCATTAGGTAAGGATAGAAGGTTTAGGGCTGCAGACGGTTGGACAGAGTCGAGGCTGCAGGGGGCGACCCACGTTAGTGTCTGGCACAGGGAGTTAAGTTGGCTGCGTGTGAATTATGGCCTATTGCAGGGACTCTAATTTGTCCCCGCAAAATGATTTGTTTGTGGCCCCTCCTTCAGTGGCGACAGATGTGTTACACATTGAGGGGTGTAAACTCTTGGTGGATGCGTCTCCCCCGAGCGGAGGGGTTAAACTGTCAGAGCGTGGACAAAGCGGAAGAGGCAGAGGACACGCCAAACCCCATGGAGGACCTGTTGATGAGTCGTAACCTTTAATTCCCCTCTCGTCGCTTAATGGCGCGTTAAGCACAAAAGGGTTTACGGAGGGATGATGTTAACGCCTGATTGGATAATCAATGGAACAGGGGCTCTGTTTTTTTTTGTGAAACAGAGGGTGGGACCGGGGGGACTGTGAAGGGGCGGGGGCAATAGGGAGGGGGGCTGAGATCTATCAGTGGTATTGAGCCGTGACAGGGGTCATGGACAAACGGCCTGGTGGCCAGCTGACAGGGGCAGCTTAACCCATCGGGGTTGAGGGCCAGCAGGGGTGCGGGTTCAAAGGTCAAGGCCCTGTCCAGTAGCCGCAGACGACCGTAAATCGCCTCCTCTATTAAGGCCCATCTCCATGGCGATTGGCTGTGGCCATGACCATCGTGGAGAGGGCTAGTGTCCAGTCGGAGCCTGCCAGTGACCCCCGTATGCCGGTGGCTGCGGGCTATACTTAGACGTGCACGAGAAACCGGGCGTTTGAGGAGCCTGCTGCTTTATTCCAGCTATTTCTGAGCACACAAAATACTTATCATCCTGTTCTTCTGTCGGAAATCTTAAAGGCACTTTAAAGGTTATGGTCAAAGGTTATGCATCAAGTTTCTCATTCCTTCGTTTGGCAGCCTCATTGGTCCCTTTTCCTTCCCCTTTAAAAAGAGATGACATTATCTCTTGGTCAGTGGAGGACAGGCAGCCCAGCGATGAGCATGTGTATGTGCGTTTCGAGGGAGTTGTCAGACGAGAACTACGAGATAAGCATCGGCCTTCTACAGGCGATGTGATAGGAATCTCGGAGAGAGTTGATGGCGTGATGAGCATGGACAAAATGTCTTTTGTCAAGTAAACAATTGTTAGGCTTTTAATTTCTCCTTCCTCCTGCCCGCGCCTCAATCTTGCAGTGGATGAAGTTGATGAGGTGGGCTGGGAAAATCCTGTCTAATCTGATGACGCTAATTAGAACAACACAGCCGAGATACCTGCTCAGCAACCAAGGCTACTGCACACACACACACACACACACACACACACACACACACACACACACACACACACACACACATACGCCTGCGCGCACACAAACGCTCACAAGCACACACCCACACACAGGCATGGACAGTCAATACTAGGAAATATCTCCCTCTAGAGTAATTATTTCTCTCTCTTGTTGCCTCTTTCTTCATCAGTCTCTCTCTCTCCTTTCTGTGTGCTTCTTTTGTTCTCTCTGCTGCTTCCTTTATACAGCGCTACGTCTACCCAGGCCCCGGGAGGCAGGTTGACCGTTATTTTGGATGTGAAAACGTTGTCTCAACTCAGATCGTATCGCTGATTTCTTCCTGAATGACACTTTAAAAGAGTTCTGTACACCCATTTCACAAAAGCCTTCAAAATACATTGAGGACCATGAAGCCATAAAACCAACAGGAAAAATTGTGGAAGGGGAATGAACTGTAGAGGGAGGGAGAGAGACGGGAAAGTAAGAAAAAGAGGGCAATGCTTGGGGAGCAGAATGGAGGAGGGGGTGGGCGTTTTACTATTATTGGCGTCACGTGAGGAGAAATCAATAAAAGAGGTGAAAAAAGGAGCCGTTTGAAGTGGCCCCGTCGCTACGGCAATTAAAGGGGGCCCATCAAAGGCTGCGCCTAATCAGCGCATGCATAAAGATAGGAGCAGGCGGCGCTTTGGAGTGCTCCACTCCTGTAATCTAACACCTACTGTCCTGCACTCTGTGGCCCCGCCGAGTCCACGTGTGTGTATGTGTGTGTATGTGTGTGTGTGTGTCTGTGTCATATTTGTGCATGCGTGTCTCGTTGCGTGCACAGGTCAAACACATGTCAGCGTGGACATGCGACACCGGGGGTGACGTGTTGGGACGGCTCGCACACGCTCCAAATGCCGATCCGCCCCCTCTGACCTCTGTGCCGGACCAGTGTTGTGAAGCTAACCAACCCCCCCACCCCGTCCAGTCACCTGGCCTGTCCGGTGTCCTATCGGGCCCCCCTCCATATGGCCACTCATCATCTGTGTAGGTTCTCACTGTGATAAGAGCATGCTTCGTCTCCCCTGGCCTCACCCTTGTGCAGCCTCTCCCTCAGACCCCTCTAACACACACACACTCACACTTTAAGAGGCCTGCAGTGTGGACAGAGCAGATTCCAGGCAGAGGAATGAGTTTGCTTGGAGCACACAGTGGAATCCCTAGATAGACAGGTGAAAAAGAGGTCCCTTTTCTTTTTTTACACAATGTTGGTGCACGTCGTTGGGCGGGGCTATTAAAGTTTACTGGGTTCACCGAGGTGGGAGGCTGGGAGCTATCGCCTGACCCCAGTTTGTTTGGAGATCTATAGGAGTGCATTTATCAGCGTGTAAGGCCGCAATATATATTTGCACTTACACAACCACCAAATTGTACACACACACACACACACACGCATACACCCATAAACACAGGCATGCTCGCACGTGGGGAGTTATTTGCACACACAAGCACATACACCCACACCCACACACACACACACCTGTGGATATTGTTCCCTCTGCTACTATAACTCCAGACAGGGGGGGCTTTGCGGCTGCCAGGTTGGCCCAAATCCCTGCTCCCCGCAGCCCCTTAACCCCAGGCCCTCCGGGCCCTCCCTCCCCTGGCCCATGGTTGAGCCTGCATTATCAGTGCTCTCATTAGGACGGCATTAGTGTCAGAGATGGACACGTTGATATGGCTCTTCAGCCGGCTCACAAGTTGTCTAGGTGCGACCTCCGATTCGCTCATCCCCTCTCTCCCAACTCCCCGCCTCCTTTCTTCCATTGTTTGGGGATGTCTCTGACTGTGACGCCAAGGTCAAAGGTGATGCGCCCACAGGACCGCCCGCTCCTCCTGGCTGGGTTCACTGTCACTCCGATTCCCCCGTCACACGGCTCCCTGTCAGCCAGCTTTTGCACGGCTGTCAGCAACGGACGCACACACACACACACACACACACACACACGCTTGTGTGAGAGTGTGGGTTATATTCGAAATTCGCTTGCACAGACACACAGACACATACACGATCCGAGCATGAATCGTGACCCCTCAGACACACAATTTGTGTAGAAAAAAAACCCACAAACAGTCACAATAAACACACAAACAGGCAGACCCACATCTGGGATTTTAGCGGTGACTATTGTAGCCCTGCCTTTGAATAGCAATGTACACGAAAATGAATTCAGAATGTTTGCGTTGTTTTGTAAGTGGCACTGAATATCAGTGTGACAGTGTTTGTTATAAGTTCACAGAAAGTTAACAGAGTGTGTTAGAGAGAGGAGAAGAATTCTTCCAGCCATGAACCTCTGACCCAGATAGACCCACTTAGGCAACTGCTGTCTGTGTTCCCACAACCAGCAAATGGGTCTCTCCGCTGATGATTAACTCAGAAATGGACCCTGCATATGTGTGTGTGTGTGTGTGTGTGTGTGTGTGTGTGTGTGTGTGTGTACTGGACATAATAGGCTGAGACCCACTTAGGGTCCAGTTTAAATTTAGTAACACAGATACCGGCCACCTTTTCCAGTGTCATTTAGTGTGTGTGTGTGTGTGTGTGGGTGTGTGTGTGTGTGTGTGTGTGTGTGTGTTCTTTCCTAGTTTGGGAGCGGATGTTGGTTTTGTATGCGTGTGTCTGTGTGTATGTGTGTATGGGAGGGGGGGTACGTGCATGTCAGTGCGCGCGTTGCAAAAGCAAGACCTGTGGACCTAGGTTAACTTCTTAACTCGATTGTGGAGGGGCTGTATAAGGGCAGGTTTTATGATGCAACAAGGAATGTTTGATGTGCTCCGGGCGTGTGAACCCGAGTTCAGAGTGGCATTTCCACCCACTCACTCACCTGGCACAACCAAGTTTCCCTCCTTCTGGTTACATCTCATAAAAGTACAAAGGCACAATCAGGCCGCCAGCAGTCCAAGTCTGTGATCCCACCCCCCTCGGCCCCCACGGCTGTTCATTAAAAAGAGAAAGAGAAAGGAAAAGAAAAGAAAACAAGAAAAGGTGAAGGAGATGAAAAGCGAGGGGGGGGGGGGCGGGGGCAAGGCTCAACCGTATCGGGTGTTCAGGTGTGTATGCCTCTAGAGCAGAGGTGTGTGAGAGAAACAGCGTGAAGGTGAGAGGACTCTTGTTGCTTCGCAGGAGTGGTTGGCCGCACCTGTAGCAGGTGGACGGTATCCATGGGGACAGCGCACCTGGTGGGCGGACCTGATAGCCCAGTAAGGCGTGAAAAGGTGACAGAGGAGAGAGGTCAAGGGTCAAGACTCAGGGTCTTCCAGCCTGGGGTGTGAATGGGACATTGAGGGAACCTGCAGTCCCTTTTCATGAAACATTACTCACCTACACATTACTGATATCTATACGTTTCACTTTCTCATTTGCCTTCTCTCTCTCCCTATCTCCCTCTGACACACACGCACGCACGCACGCACGCACGCACGCACGCACGCACACACACACACACACACTAACACACAGTGTGACATTGTTCTGCTATTGTGCATACATGAATAACTTCCTGTAGCCCGTAGAGTCTGTGTGTGTTTTGGTGTGTTTATGATCTGGGGTGAATGCTTATCGAGATCAAACAGCGTTGCAGGAATGAGCTTGGGGCCTTTATATTTGCAGCCCATAGATCATGACTGTGCTGTCCTGTGCTGTCCTGTGCTGTTGTAGCACAGAGAAGCCGAGCAAGGCAGAGCCGTGTCTGAGTCTGGAGCGGAAGTTCCATTGAATGGAGCGATTTGGTAGTCTTTTTTTTTTCTTTCATTGAAGTTGCTCTTATACTATCAGCCTCACACACAATGTTTTTTTTTTTTTTTTTGGTCTCTTCAGTTAATATTTCCTAGTTTGCTTTATCTCTTATCATCAGTAAGGGGAGTGCTCAGTTGAACATTTCCGTAATGGGTAGTGCTCAAACTGATAAACACAAACACCTGCTTCCAACCCGATTACATTATCACGGCTAATTACGATGTGTGTGTTCCGTAAGAAACTGCTGCTGGGTGTGTGTGTGTGTGTGTGTGTGTGTGTGTGTGTGTGTGTGTGTGTGTGTGTGTGTGTGAGTGTGTGTATTTGCATGCTGACAGAACACTATTTTCATTCAGAGAGAAGAAGATGGGTCATGCAGTCCTACATTTAGATTGTGTTAACCGTTCCTACACAGTATTTCATGGAAACATTAATACTCTTCCTATTTGTGATTCCTTATTGACCTAATGACTTAATGACTTAAACACTGTAAACTTATTTTTCTTCTCTTCTCTTCTCTTCTCTTCTCTTCTCTTCTCTTCTCTTCTCTTCTCTTCTCTTCTCTTCTCTTCTCTTCTCTTCTCTTCTCTTCTCTTCTCTTCTCTAGACATAGATGGTAAATCTCTTAAAATGGGTGTTGTTTAGTGCTGTCTGTCAAGGTCTAAAGTATTTGTCTCCTCTCTACCCAGTGCAGTAGACTTTGTCCTTTGGTGCTTCCACCCTATCTCTCCTTCTCCTCCTTTGCAGACACAGAGTGGCCCAGCAGCCCTGCTGGGTTTAGACCGCAGGAAGATCACCTGAAGATAGACTCAGAACAGGTAGGGATTAACCTAATCCCCCAAGAGTAATCTCACTGGATGTCAGCCAGCCACACACATTAACCGCTGAGCTCCAGAGTGGACCAACAGACAGACCGAAACTCAACACACACACACACACACACACACACACACACACACACACACACACACACACACACACACACACACACACACACACACACACACACACACACACACGCACACACACTTGCATAAACTGTCTGCTCTCCACAGAGGTGAAGGTAGGCTTTGACACGATGATCGCGCGTAGCCTCCTTCCTCCCACGGGGGGCACTGTGTAAATCAGACTCTTCATTCTGTTACAGTTTTTTCACAATTGCTAAAACACATTTCTAGAAACCTTCCCCCTTTTTCTCTAAACTTTAAACACAAATCCAAATATTCAAACTACATTCACATGAGCCCTGACTCTTCTGTCAAAAATCTAACAATTCTTTCAGATCGTACACATAGCCAGTAAAAATATTTAAAACACAGAGCATTTATTAGACACTACATCAGAAGTATAATACAGTAATCAGAACATAGTGCAGTTACAGTGATTTATTGTATATAAATACTGCAAGTAATCAGCCTACTGAATGTTTGTATTCAACACTTGCATACTGTAGAAATGTAGCCCAAAAAACAAAGAAAACTTTATACAAAAAGAACAGTACACCAAACAACTGTTGACAGTTATGTACCAAATCAAGTTTATATTGTAAACTTTGAATTACCCAAAAATAAATAAAAAATTACCTGTTCTGTTCTCTGAATGCCCTAACTATGGTGGTTACAGAGAATCCACACAAATTAGGTTGGACTCTTTGTGCTGCTTCCCTCATTGTCATTGTATGAACAACAACATGGTCAATGTTAGTTGCCCGAATTTAATCCGAAATCACTGTTATGGTTCCTGCTCTTACATGTACTCTTCCTCCTCATCCACCACCTCTCGCATGTACTCTTCCTCCTCTGGCTCTCAGAATGTTTCCATCCATTGCTGTTTTAACATTCAACGCACTCTGAACTGGCTTTTATTCTGTACAATTGGTTCAATCACATCATTAGAAATAAGTGTGAACAATTTTGAGACGTCGTGTGAGTTTGGAAATTGTGTCTAACTGCCTAAACTTGTTTAAGGTTTTGCCAAATGGGTGAATGGTTTGACAAATGGGTTGTGGCCACTGATAATTTGGTTCAAAGAATGGGGTTTAGGGTTTTAGCAATTGTGGAAAACTGTAACACATGTCACCGGCACACCTGCGCCCACCTGAGCATCGAACCCAACACCCAGGGCACAGAGCAGGTGGCGTGTGCACACAACCAGCAATTTGGCCGTAAAAAAACGCTGCAATTGAACGGCACGCACATCATGCATTTGCGGTTAATGCCTATGGGCTGATGAAGGAATGAGTATAACTCCCCCTGCCCCCTCTAGTGCATTTTAAATCATCTCCCACCCCCTTCAACGAAGCCTTTGAACTGTCAAACACGAGACGTTTACATGTCAGATATATGGATCTTTCCCCCAACCCCCTTAATTTTAGTCAAACACAATGCAGAGAAAAAACTGGGGGGGTTGTGTGGGGGGAATGCCGTTTGATGTGCTCCTTCCCTACCCAAAGTACAAGAGAGAGAGAGAGAGAGAGAGAGAGAGAGAGAGAGAGAGAGAGAGAGAGAGAGAGAGAGAGAGAGAGAGAGAGAGAGAGAGAGAGAGAGAGAGAGAGAGAGAGAAAAGCAGCTTTGATGTGCTACCTCCAAAGCCACCCTCCTTTTTACCTTAGCGGAGGCGAGGCAGATCAGACACAAGCCGGGGCCGCCTGTCCAGGTAACCGTGTGTCCAGGTAACCGTGTGTCCAGGTAACCGTGTGTCCAGGTAACCGTGTGTCCAGGTAACCGTGTGCGTGAGGCTCTGGGGCATTTGAGAGCGTGGCAGCGGAGCGTTTTTTGTGTGTGTTTTCTGGTGATTGTATTGGTTGCCAAGGTTTTTTTTCCCCTCTGTAATCCGTTGTAAAACAAGGATTCACAGCCCTTAGTTCTTCAGGCCCGGCTCTAAGCACTCCGGGAGTTTGAGTGGGCTGGAGGAAATACCCTTAGGAGGGAGTCAAAGCGTGATTAGGGTGCATTTTTCCCCTTAAGTCAGTTTATGTGCGCCTGCCTGTTTTTCCCTGACTCACCTCCCTCAAGTAATGACACATTATCCCTCGGCACACACGCAGTAAGCCCCAACTGCTCTGCAGACATGATCAAAAGCGCTAGTTACACACGTTTTTTTTTCTTTGTTTCTTTTCTTTTTCAACGCTCTTGACAGCAAACCCTAAACCTAAAGCTGTCCAATTTTGGCTTTATGAGGAATCCTCGGCCTCGATCCCCACCGTGCCTTCCCCAAACCTGGGCTCTGGAGCTCCGGTCACATCCCAGCTGGACCCTAACGAGACGCCCCACTCTGACCCAATGCAGTCGCTCAAATGAGGCTGGCAGTTTTTTTTTATGTCGGCCCCCTAACGCGATCCAGATACCCCCGCCATGGCAGCCTGGGCTAGGGGGTGGGGGGGTTGAGGTATAGGGGGGTCAGCGCCGTGAGAACGTCTTGCTCCCTAACGACATTTGGAGTGGTCGATGAGAGGGGTCAGGGGTAATGGTGACCTCACTGGGCCACACTTTACTTCCTCCCAATTAGAGCATGGCGCCAGATCAAAAGGAGCCAACCGCATGGCAGCGGGAGGGCTACCGAAGAAGGAGGGATGGGGGGGTGAGGAGAAGTAGAAAGCCCTTTCTATGAGCTGGGGGCCGGGCCGAGTACACGGAGACGTTTAAGTTCCCTAATAAGACTTGGGGGTCAGTGGGGCTCTGGGCTGGGTTGAACCCCAGAGGGCCACCGCACAGCCTTTCTTCTATAGGTAGCAGAGGGGCCATAAAGACAGGAGGAAAAAAGGAGAGGAGAGGAGGTAAAGAGGGAGAAGAAAGGGGTGGCATGGTAGGAGAAAGAGAAAATAAAGCCCCCTTTTCTACCATCCTTCTAATGGGGGTCCCACATACCTCAGCCCCATTCTGGTCTGGACTTTGTTGGGACTGTGGAGGGGGAAAGGGGCGGGGGGGTCAGGCAGACAGGAAGTGACACATTTAGCACTTCCTCATTCCTAACCAGGGGCTGTGGGTGCCATGTGGGCCTCCATCGCGGGCGCCCATATTCATGTCCCGCAATTATGGCACCGAGCACATCGACTGTTGCCACGGCTACTGCTAATGAGACCTCTGCCAGAGTCGATTGGAATATGCAGGAGTCGGGGCATGGCGGAGGAACATTGTGTTCTTGGACGCTAAGGGTACTCCCTGTCGGAGGAACCTGTGGAAAACCCTGTTGTCCCTTTCTCACTAGGGCTGGCCACACAAGAGACAAGAGCTAATGACCTTAAAAGGTTCCCATAGAGCCAGATTTCAAACTGGGGCATCAAAAGTGTATACAGTCAAATCCATCACTCCTTTGCCTAATTCATTTTTGACCAATATAAGCTCATATAATTCACATGTTTATTGCATATAATATATAATATATTGTATATAATATAATGAATCACTGTTATGCATTTGGGTTGTTTACTCAGTTTTAGTTTTAGACAAAAGTCTAGCTTTTGTTACGTCCTGAAACGTCATTAAAGTAATCAAATATTTGTCCCGCGGACCACTTTATGAACCATAGTGTTTAGGTCAATGTTTGGGCTAGCTGCTAGCGTGACAGCTCCGGTATGAAGATCAAATGGGGGTCTTAGCGTGGCCTTTCCTCGCGTCTCTTTCCTATCTGGACGTAAAGCTGCGTGGAAGCCAGCGGTCGAGGTCCCAGGGTGAGCTGGATGATGCGGAGGAAATGGCTCCCTGATCCCCTTTGTATGTTCCTGTGATCGCGATATTGACGGGGGATTGGGGCGCTCATATCTTTGGAGCTCGACGCAGGGGTCAGGGGAAATGCTGGGGAAGTCGAGGGGGCACTCTTGAGGAGCCAGAATTCCAGGCACTGCCTGGTAATCGAGGGGGATAAGGCCGTGTCATCCCCGTCACTCACCTGGATTTATCAGCAGGAAATCTGGGAATGAGTCAGCATTCCAACCCCTCCACCCTTCTTATCCTCCCCGGGGGCAAAGGTGGGGGGGGGGGGGGGGGGCCCGGCAGGTCGACTCGAGCGGCAGACAAAGAGGCCACAGTCCCCGACCAGATCTGTTTGGAGGCCTATCTCGCTTGTTTGCTTTCATAAACCATATACTGATACTGCGTTGATAGTGTTCCTGTGTCGAGTTTCTTTGCGCCCTCCCCAAGTAGTGCCCTCATAACAGATTGCATTATGAAAAGTCTATTTGTTAACCCCTAATAACCAGAGTCACTGCAACCCCCCACCCCCAGCCCCTCCACCCCCTCAAGGCTAGCTGTTGAACTGTGGACCACCCCCTACTGCAGATGTTGACTTGTTCAGTGACCTATTCTGTCAACACACACACACACACACACACACACACACACACACACACATACATACATCGTGTGTGGATCCTCTGATATGTTCTGATGTGGCTTCTGGTACAACCCCCCCCCCCCCCCCCCCTAAAACCCCCATTCCTTCTTCTGTGCTAACCAAGCCGAGCACGGAGCACCCCTGGTGGGCCCAGTGACCCTGTGGTGAGCCCCTCTCTTTGGCTCCCAGGAACCCCACCAGTCGGCTGCCAGTAGGGGGGAGAGGGTCACTCGGTGCTGGAGAACGGGGGTTGGTTCTCATTCATGACTTATCGGGGGATGTTTGGCATTGGGATGAGGGTGAATGGCCACCCTTTCATCGGTGTGCATGCATATGAATGGGCACCCTCACTTGCATAAGTGCACACATACACACGACGCACGCACGCCTGTGCTATGTCACTCTGGCTGATGAACGGGATAGAAAACACACACACACACACACACACACACACACACACAGAAAACATAAACACTGCGCTGCCATCCACACCACCTCATTATGGTAACAATTATTGGGGTAATCAACCCCCCAAATTATGGGCCAATAACTGAAGCCTCATTGTCTGAGTCGGGACACTGCGCCCCTTCACCGCGGCTCCAACCAAACGCATCATTTTGGACGTGACCTCCTCACCCCTCCGACCCCCACCCCCCCTTAATACCTTCCTGTCTCCGTTTTCAGGGCGTACAAGGTCGCGCTGTGTAAAGGTCAGGGTGGAAAGGTCCGGCTGTCACTCAGGCCCCCACCCAAAATAGGTGCGTGGTGATTTTAACCACGGAAGGGCCAGGAGCTGCCGTCCGACAGCATGAGTTATGTCTCTATCTCTAGGCGTCAACACTATTAACCCCTTTTGCGCTTGGCTTAGCACTAAGGAACGCACCAATATCTTGACTTAGAACAACGCATGATCAACAATAAGGAAGGCTTTGGCACTTGGTGACCCGCATGCTGAATGGACGGCGTACAACAGGAACGTAACCCAACTGGTAACGAGACAGGGTTTAACTAGCCCGCAGGAATGCCTGGATAATGGCTTTGAGGAGGGGAAGCCAGCCTTTTGAAAACAGCGGTAAAACCCTGGGGGTTTAACTGAAGGTTTGGGACCCGGGGTGGCTCCTGCTCCAGCCTACACAGAGTGTTGTTTGACGGATGCAGGATGCTGGCACAGGGGCTGGCTACGGTGCTGACGCTGCTATGTAAATCATGGCTTTCCCACTGGCCCAGGCTGGGGGAATCAATCATAAAGGTGCTGGCACAGTCTGTAGGAGCTGAATGGGCCAGCATTGCTGTCCGCATTCCAGCGCTCTGTCTCACCTGCTTTGTGGTGACAAGACTTGGCAGGAAGACACACACACACACACACACACACACACACACACACACACACACACACACACACACACACACACACACACACACACACACACACACACACAGTGCAGAGCTGAGCTTACACACACAATTACACTGACTCATTCTCAGGTATTTTCTCACACTTTCTCTCTCTCTGCCTCTCTCCTTCTCGCTGTCTCTCACATATACTCACACACATTCACACACCTACACACACACAAATGCACGCATGCATGCACGCATGCAGACGCAGAACGTGAGCAAGGTGTGCCTTTCTCAAAATTACAACCTGAGAATATTTCGGAGTATTCTGCTGCCTTGAGCGTGGTCTTGTACCTCATCAAAGACATACATGAGCAGGCCTAAGGTACACTGCTCTGTATGTGCCTGCTGGCCGGATGTGCCTCAACAAGAAATGATTCCTAGTTCAGTTAATGTCTGAAATCCTAGGGTTAGTGTTAGGGTTTAAGGCCCAGAAGGGAGAAAAGAGAACTTTAGCAGCATGCAAAACCGTGTTAAGAAAGAGATGGCGTTAAAATATCCTGGGTAAGAATCTGTGTTTTTGTTCTCTTTCACTTTTTATGAGGTTGCTACATGAGGCACTGCACATTCAGCACGTGCACACATTCACTCACGCGCACACACATTAGTCCATACACGCACGTGTGTGAGCAAACCCTACCCTGCGTCGACCTGACCTGTTCAGAATTCTTCCTTGCACAATCTGTCATTGTGGGCAAGAGAAGGCAGCGACAGCTCCCTCCTCCGGGTGTGTCTAGAGAGAGGAGCCATTTTCTGCGCTCTTTTCCGACAGCGGAACACCCAACATGCCAGTCCAAGAAGTTTAAAGGACGGGAAGAAGCCGCAGAGCCAAAGGTATGCTCTGGCCGTATTTTACTCTTCCGAAGACGACCACTTCAGGCGACGGTGTCCTGCAGCCAACTTGTAGGAACAAACCCTGTTTGAAGTGCCCTTGGGAAAGGACAATAAATCACACCTGCGTGGGCTCTCCTCCTGTGCGCTCCTCACCATGTGTCTTTGAGTGGCCCGTATGCGCGCCGCTATAAAGATTCCTGGGTCCCGGCCCGTGCGGCAGCCCTGTGATAAGATCGTGCGATTGTTCACCCCAACAAGAGAGGTGAAGAAAGAAGAGGAGTGCCATGTACAGTAGCCAGCAGTCAGGATGGGTTGCTGCTTGCCAACGCTGAGTATGGTGTGTGGGTGTGTGTGGGAAAAAAGTGGAGAAGCTATGAAAGAGAGAGTGACAAAGATGGTTATACAGGTTGGGCTGATGTGGATGGCTGATGGTTTGTACTCTCTGTTTGTGTTTGTGTGTGTGTGCGTGTGTGTGTGCGCGCGCACATGTGTGCGCATGAGGGTGCACGTGAGGGCGCACGGGAAAAAAACAATCAGGCTAAGTCCTTATTAGAGGTAGTGGAAAGCAAGCCGTACCAAGACTTAGGGAGTGGGGGACAGAATAAGAACACAAGAGAGACCTAACGTGAGGGAAGAGAGAGAGAGAGAGAGAGAGAGAGAGAGAGAGAGAGAGAGAGAGAGAGAGAGAGAGAGAGAGAGAGAGAGAGAGAGAGAGAGAGAGAGAGAGAGAGAAAGAGAGAGAGAGAGAGATAGAGAGAAAGAGAGAGAGACCCTGATCATGCAGCCAGGTGTAAGTTGATGCAACAAGGTGTGCCCCTGGAAGGGAGCCCCTCTCCCCGCCCCAACGTCATTTGTTAACATGTCCGTCCCACCGATTACTGGCAAGTTCTCGGCAGCTTTGTCTCCATGATTGATGCCCTCCCCTCACAATGAGCAGCAGTGGAAGAGAGAAAAGAGGGAGGAAGGTAGGCATGTCTCCTGTCTCATACCTCATACCATCTGTCATGCATAACCCTTTACATCTGACTGTTCTCACTGTGAGTGTCTGTATGTGTGTTTGGATATGCCTGCATGTGTGTGTGCGCATTTTTATGTACCTGTGTTTATGTGTGCATGCGTTTTTATGTACCTGTGTTTGTGTGTGCATGCGTTTTTACGTACCTGTGTTTGTGTGTGCATGCGTTTTTATGTAGCTGTGTTCGTGTGTGTGCACGCACGTGCATTTTTATGTACCTATGTGTGTGATTACTGTAAACGGTTAAGCAGTTTTGTTATGAGAGTGTCATAATCTTGGCTAATCCTATTACAGGTGTGTATAAACTCCTCTCATGGTGGCAGATCGAGGATATGGATATTGAGTCCCTCCCTCTCTCCCTCTCTCTATCCATCTTTCACTTTTCTTGGAATCTTCCGGAACATCACCTGGATATTTCCCACCTCGACTCTCCACACTCGGTTGAACTTCTGGAGTCTGTTTCACAGATAACAATCGTGGGTTCCCAGGTGCTCGACAGAGTGAGAGAGAGAGAGAGGTGGGGGGGGCATATAGAAAGACACAGAGACACGGGAAAGGGTGGTTGAGAACTGAGCGTAATGGTGGGAACGGGAGGATGTGGAGATGCTGGGTGGAGGGACGGGGGCGGACGGAGGGGCGGTTGACAGGATGATGAGGGGGCGGATCAGAGTAAAGGTGGACGTGGGGCTGATTGATGAATGGCTGGGAGGCCCTCTGGGGAGAGTTACCTGATCAGAGCTTCCTGTGCTCTTCACACGTGGCTGTGGCCTCTGGCTCTTTTGCTGTACCTGGACCGAACCGACTGGAAGCTTCTCATAGGAATGCAAGAATTACGCAAAGGTTACCAGAAGTTGACGTACCTTTCCTTAAGGCAAGAACTCTAAAGGTTGGGCTCAGGTTTTTTGTGAGGTTTCGGTTGGTATTTCTGTTTTTGCTCTTATTAAAAAACGATTGATGGATTACCGTACGCATTCAGCAGGGGTATTAAACACTGAAACAATTGTCCATTTAAGTCATATTTTCATTCATGCCCAGGGATCATAACTTATATAGGGGCTATGCCTTCAGGATGCACAGGCAACAAAAAGGTGCACCATAGCTGTCTGTCTCAAAGTAGCATAAGACAATAGAGCTGTTGTGAGTCACTGGCTGAGTAGTTGGACGCCAGAGACAATGAAAGTGAGCGTGAGTCACAGAGAGCAAAAAAGAGACAGAGGAGGAAGGAAAGAGAGGTAGAGAAAGGTGGATGAGACTGGGTTCGGAGCAGACGGGTTTCACTGCTCCGATGAGGGAGCTGGCAGAACAGAGTCTGTGTGTTTGGCTGTGAGGTACGAATGAGGACGCCAGACCCTGTTCCTCCAGAGGGGCCCGGTAGTGGAGAGAGAAGAGAACAGAATGGCACAGAGCGAGACACACACACACACACACACTGGTGGCTGGTTGCAGGCTGCCTATTGAGAACGAGACAGCAGAGGATTTTTTCACTGTGTAAAAGATTGGTTTCATAAGTGTGTGATTGGTTCATTGTATAACGTCAGTTGGTCTATGCGATGCCACAGCAGAATTTTTTTTTTAAGGGGAAAAAGTATGTGTTTAGAGGGAAATGAATAGTATGCTGGTAACATGTCTGAGGAATGATGTGGACGTGGCTCCTCAGCAGAGAAGATATCATCAACGGATGGAGAAGCGTGGTGGTGGCTGGTGCAGGCCTGCAGCAGGAGGGCAGCAGGAGGGCAGCGGGGACAGGCGGCGACTGACCCTCCGCTCCCGTCCACACCCCAGAGACAGTGAGAGGACCGCGCCGCACCACAGAATGTACCGACGCAGCGCTTTTCATTTTCAAACGGAGGGGAGGGGGTGGGGGCCGCGTAAGCTGACGAGGGCAAACAGTCACGCACACACTAACCACCCCCCGTCATCCACACACACACACACACACACACACACACACACACACACACACACACACACACACACATACACATAGCAGCCCTTCCCCACCCCAGACCCTGGGGCATTCTGCTGACGTGTGTGATTCAGACGGGCGGCTCCCTGTCTGTGTGTCGGAGCGAGAGCTGGCGACCGCGGCCTCTCCACCGGCCATGTCACTGTCGTCGTCAGGCGCAACCCCCACTGAGGTGTGAGACCAGTGGGCCGGGAACGCGGAGCAGTGTGGCGCCCCACAGAACACACTCTCCATCTAGAAGGCGGGCCCGCAGAAAAGATAGTGTGGTCTTTGAGGCAGGACTGCTTCTAAACTAGCATGCTAGACATGCTTGGATGCAATGGCTCGCATGTTATAGCATTAGAGCTCTACTGCTGACTCGCTAATTGAACCGCTAGACTGGAAATCGGACGCATAATTAATTTTTTTCTGAGTAGATTGGCTTGAGGAGGAGGAGAAAGAGAGAGGAGAGTGTGAGGTGGCAGAGAGATAGCAAGACAAAGATTGAAAGATTGTGGGAGTGAGAGAGAGAGAGAGAGAGAGAGAGAGAGAGAGAGAGAGAGAGAGAGAGAGAGAGAGAGAGAAAGAGAAAGTGGGTCAGCCAAAAAGTCCCCAATGAGGGAGGGGGACTCAGGTTGGCAGGAGGGTTCTGAGTGGGACTGAGAGTGAAGGGTAGATCACGGTTGGGGTGGTGAAAACAGGGGGACTCAGAGGAGCTACAACACTGAACTCCTGAACCTCCGACCTCATTCGAAAAACCACTGAAGTCATCACGCTTCCAGATTTAAAGCTGCTATGGGTAGCATTTTTGTATTAACGTATTACCGATACATTTTATATGATTGCCCGTTGTAACGTCTATGGGAGAAGGAAAACATTGCGGTTCAGATCAGCCTTCTTGAAGTCTCAATATTCCATTTATTTATGCCACCGGGTGCTATCTCCCACAAAACTGAGACAAATGTCTTTACAGATTGATCAATACCCACAAAGGGTTGTTCCATACCATTGTCTACACTATGTCGCAACAGAAAACAATGGACCAGATCATATAGAGCATAGAAAATGTGGTTTGCTTTCTGGATTACATTTTAGTAAAAGCCCCCACAATTGAAGAACACGTAGAAATACTGGACAAGGTGACAAATAAACTGCTGAATGTGGGGTGACCCAGTGGAATATATCGGATACAAGATCGATGCCCAAGGTCTGCACCCAACAAACAGCAAGGTGAATGCTGTTGTTAGTGCACCAGCGCCCTCTAATATCTCAAAGCTGAGATCCTTTTTGGGTCTCCTAAACTACAATGGCAGGTTTGTGGCAAACCTGTCAACAATTCTGCATCCCCTTCATCAGCTACTGCAGGCCAAATCAAAATGGGCATGGTCCCCAAAATGTGACGAGGCATTTCACACTTGCATACAGCGCCTGTTACAGAGCAAGCGGCTTGCACACTACAATCCTGAGAAGAAATTGAGGCTGGCATGTGATGCGTCTCCACATGGAGTTGAAGCCGTCATCTCACACACACTACCCTCAGGCGAAGAACACCCAATCGCATTCGTCTCACAAACTCTCTCACCCAGCGAGCAAAACTATGCTGAAATTGAAAAGGAGGTGTTAAACTTAATTTTCGGTGTAAAGACATTTTACAAGTATCGGTATGAAAGAATTTCAGTTGCTGACAGATCACAAGCCTCTCTTGGCCATTTTGGGGCCTAAATCTGCTTCCCCAACACTCCCACTCTCCGCATGCAAAGGTGGGCTTTGATACTGTTAGGCTATGACTACAACATTGAGTACAGATGATCAGGGGAACATACCAATGCAGATGCCTTATCTAGGTTGCCACGCAAAGAGGAATAAGCAGTCAAGACAACACAGCTGTTTTCCGGATCTCACTCATTGAAGGGCTGCCCCTTTCTGCTGCAGACATAGCAGAGGAAACCAGGCGAGACCTGGTCCTTTCCGAGGTGATGGACTTGACACTGGCCGGCTGGCCAGCATATGTGAGTGACACTCATTTGCGTTCATACGCAGATCAGAAAGACCAACTCTCTACTGAGCAAGGATGTATCCTTTGGGGATCTAGCCGATCAATTTCTTCAGAGACCCTAAAGAAATTGATCTCTGATCCGCATGAGGGACATCCAGGAATCACTCGAATGCAAGCTCTTGCCAGTAGTTACCTGTGGTGGCCTGATCTCGACCAGGACACACAGCAGTATGTAAGTCAGTGCTCACCCTGTGAGGCAGTCCGAAGCAAGCCTGCTACTGCACCACTCCATCCGTGGTCCCGGGCTACGGCACCTTGGGGATCATGCTGAGATAAACAGACAGCCCATTCTGGTGATCACACACGTTCCCTCTAAGTGGATGGAGGTGTTCCCTACTCAACTGATGACTGTGAAGGAGACCATCGACCTACTAAGACACCTGCTTGCGGCTTGTGGCCTTCCTAAGGAGCTAGTCTCTAATGGTCCTTCCTTTACCTCAGTACAGTTTGAGATTATTCGGAGGACCAATGGGGTGAGACACATACTGTCACCCCCATATCACCCAGTCTCAAACAGAGCTTCAGAAAGAGGTGTGCAAATCTTGAAGAAAGCTTGGACTAAACAGGGGGTTCAGTTTGTGCTTACTCACCAGAGGCTTGTCCGTTTCTTGTTCAGTTACCGAAACACTCCCACAAACAGTGACGGAACGTACCCCAGCTGAACTGTTCCTGAGACGCTAACCCTGCACCTGCCTGACGCTACTGAAGCCAGACCTGTTAAACACTGTGGTTAAGCATCAATTTCAGCAGAAGAAGTCCAATGACAAGCACTCAAAGCCTGTCAAACACTTTAGGAAGCGGGAGAAGGTGAATTTATGGGATTTCCGCCATCCCATTAGGATTAGGCCGTTCTGTCCTCTAAGACAATCCAGGATATGGTTTGGGTTAGCATAGGACACAAGTCCGCCTTCAGGGCAGAATAATCCCCTGGATTTGTGATGGGCTGATCAGTCTACATCAGCCCAGTAGAATATACATGTCCTTATGTCAGATTTTGTTATATTTACAGTACTGTGTAAAAGTTTGGCAGATGCGAAAAAATGCAGACAAAAATTTGAGTGGTCACAGCAATATTGTTTGATTTAGATTGTTCATTTGTTCATTCACTTTGCATTTAATTAATTGATAAAAACAAACTACAGTATTAACACTTCGATTTTTGAAAGCATTCTTACTTTACACACCTGCCTAAAACGTTTGCACAGTACTGTATATATATATATATATATATATATATATATATATATATACAGTTGCAATCAAAATTATTCAACCATTGAAAACTAGGTTTATTTGCAAAATGTACAAACTTTCAGCTGTTTGCAAAAAACAATCAAACAATAACAATTTAAATAGCTCAACACAACAAATATAACAAGGGGTTTCTCCAAATTCAACACAAAATGCAACTTTTAATGACTTCATGACAAGTGTGTTCAGTACTTAATAGAGCACCCTTTCTGCTGTTATGACCTGCTGAAGACGTGATGCACAGCCAAACAACAGCTTCTGGCAGCGTTCTTGAGGAATCTTACCCCATTCCTCATGGGCAATGGCCTCCAGTTCACTAATATTCTTGGGTTTGCGTGCTGCAACCGCCTTCTTTAAATCCTACCAAAGATTTTCTGTGGGGTTCAAGTCTGGCAACTGTGAGGGCCACTGCAGAATCTTCCAGGACTTCTTCTGAAACCAAGCCATGGTGGACTGTGAGGTATGCTTGGGGTCATTGTCCACCAAATCTTGCTGCAGGTCTTTTGCAGTCGCTCAAGGGTTTTTGACCACCTGCCTCCTTAGGAATCTGGTGGCAGCCAGTGAACAGCTTCCTCTTTCTGCCACATCCAGGTAGTGTAGCCAGGGTTCCTTTAACTTAGAACTTGGGAAACAAGCGTCCAACTGTATCTCTAGGAACATTAAATGCCTTTGCTATCTTTTTGTATCCTTTTCCTTGTTTGTGCAAGGCAATAATCTTTTTTCTTAACTTTTTCCACCACTCTTTTGGCGTAGCCATATTTCTAACGTGCAATCAAACGTCACAGTCAACAAGGCCCTAGCCAGTCCAGGTACTTGATGTGTTTTATCTCAAGCACACCTGATGCAACTAATGAAGCCCTTGAGAAAACACCTGATGTGTAAATGTGTGCTCTTATGAGGAATTCTATTCAGGGGGTAAAATAATTCTGAGAATGCAGTAGTCATTAAAAGTGACATTTTATGTTGAATTTGGAGAAACCACTTGTTATATTAGTTGTGTTGAGCTATTTAAATTGTTATTTTTTCATGTTTTTGGGGGGAAAAGCTGAAAGTTTATAGATTTTGCTAATAAACCTAATTTGCAATGGAGGTTGAATAATTTTGATTGCAACTGTACATATAAAGACATAAAAATAGAGGTTGCATTTATTAGTAGAGGGTTATTGCTAAAGGGGAGGAGTGTAGTAGATTGCATGTCATGCGCATTGTTTAGCCTGGCAGTTGTGTGCGGTACCTAAAAAGCAAGCAGCAAAGACATACTTCTGGAAATCCTAGTCTCCGTCTCTCAACACAAGAACAGCGACTTTCTGATCTGGAATCAGACACGCTACTGTTGCGCCACGAGGTAACACCTTGGGGTTAAAAACCAAGATAGCTCACTGGATAAAACATCTGACATTTAAACAGAGGGTCAAGTCACTGAATGGGCCTGGAAAACATAATAATTCCTTTAACCCTAATCCTGGCCCTAACGCGAACCCCAGCCCTATCCATGGATAACCCAGCACAATAAGCTTGTTGACACCAAATGGGAAAAGCCTAAAAACACTTCAGGGAAGTCTTGGGTTGGTCTAGTCCATGTTTGGGCCCAACAAACATTATAATTCTTCAATGTCTGGTGGATAAGGCAGTGAAAAGAGGTTGTTGACACGTCATAGGAAAAGCCTGAAAACCAGGCTTCCCATTATACCCCCATGGGAAGCCATGGGGGTATAAAAAAGCCAGAATTAGAGTTCTAAATAGAGCCAGTATAGCTCAATGGGTGGAGCGTCAGACTTTGAGTGAGAAATTGTTCTTTATCTGTCTTCTAAGAGCAGGAGAAAGACAACTCTACCAGAACTTTTGAATTGTGCTAAAAGCTTTGTAAAACATTCTGAAATTACAAAGGGAAGCTCATAAATCGGTGAGCTAAAACTTTAAACACTCATCTAAATAGAGAGGACAACACAAGAACAGATCGTCTTTGGTGAACACTGATGCTAAAAAACTGCAGCCAAAGATAACTTTGACCCTGACGGGAATCCCCATCCCTCTGGTCTTGAGTCAGACGCGCTTCCGTTTCACCACAAGGACACAGCTTGGGCACAACACCAAGATAGCTCACTAGATGACACATCAGACATTTAACTCTCCTCCTGACCCAATACCGGGTCAAATGCAACCCATAGTACCACTGATGTAACAAAATTGTGTAAGGCTTTAAAAAATGTGGAATGTTGTATTATTTGGTTTTGTTGTGTTTACTGTTGAGGATGTAATGAAACCTGTGAAAAACATTCCCTAACCCTAGCCCTAACCATAAGCCTTTCCAATACGTTACACAGCCATTTCCCGGAACCCTAAGACTAACCATAAGACTGTCCAACACGTTACACAGACATTCCATTTGGCCTCAGAACTCGTTTCCCCCGTGTCTTCATCCTGAGTTCTTTTTGTGTCAGTGCACATGCTTGAAAAAAACAAAACAAAACAAAAACAAAAACAAAACAAAAAATGGGCCGAGGAGGAGCGATACACCGCTGCCGAGAGGCCAAGAGGTGCAGACAGAGCGAGGGATGAAAAAGTAATGAGAGGAGATGGGCGAGGTACATGGCGCTACAAGAGAGAGAGCCCCCCTCTTCCCTCCCTCAGCCTGACCCCCTGCTGTGATAATGTCCCGCTCTGTCTCTCCTCATCACCCTCCCCATCTCGCACTGCTCCTCTCTCTCTCTCTCTCTCTCTCTCTCTCTGTGTGTCAGAAGGTACATCTTTTCATCGAGTCTGTTTCTTCCGGTGCCGTGGGGCCTGGCGGGCTGGGTTCCACTGATTCTCTCCGCCGTTCTCCTGTTTCTCTACTCAGCGGGCCCTGGAGGGAGAGACAGAGACAGATGAAGGAGGAGGAGAGAGGAGAGAGGGGAGAGGGGGAGAGAGGGCGAGAGAGAGAGGGAGAGAGACAGAGACAGATGAAGGAGAAGAGAGGAGAGAGGCGGCACAGTGTGTTATATCAAGTCGTCTGCGCTCTTGCTTTGGCAGTGTCCCTTCTTGAACAGGGTGTCCCAGCCTCCCTCTGTGTTCCCGTCTGTGAAATGATATGCCCTTTAAAGATAGTATGTTCAAAACTTTTATCCTCTGATATTCTGCACCCGTGAGAAATAACAAAAGAGAGAAAGAGCAGAATTAAACGAGTGAGACGTAGGGGGAAAAGTCCAGAAAAGTAAACTCAATGAACAGAGGAGGAAGACTGGAAGCGGCCGTGCTGTACTCCATGTGTGTGGGCCTGAAAGGCACAGACAGAGGCCTTCGCTGGGTCCACCACCCCGCTGATTGAGACGTATCCCACACAGGCCACCCTCCTCTGGGCCGGAGCGCTGGCGCGGACGCCCCTGGTTCTGGGGGCGCGCCAGCCTGTGTCGGCAGCCTGCTGGGGAGGCATCGCATTGGGGGGGGGGGGGGGGGCAACGACTTGACGTGTCGCTGGCCTGGGTGTAAAAGATCTGGGGGAGAGGGGAGGGGGGCGACAGGCGCCGGGGGGTTCCGCTCAGTGCCAGGGTTGCCCGGATACGGGCAGAGGGACCCGGCATGGCATTCTGTCCCTCTCTGCCTCTTTTTGTGGGCAATTGTGAGGAGCACAAAGATGCGGCCATGTTGTCTGGTAGAGTGTCGCTATGGCGCAGTGGGGATGCTCTGATCCCCGTGGCTTTGGTGTCTTCACTGCTGCCCTTTGATGAACGGCAGACACACTCACGCACACCCACACACACACAAGCATGTGCACACGCACTAACAGAAAGTGTGAAAAGTCACTGCCTTGGTGCTTTAAACGCGGCCCTTTGATGTTGACAGAAACAAACAGCACACACACACACACACACACACACACACACACTGATGCTCCGATTACAGTTATTTGGTAATTCTCAGCAATTGGGCCTATTCTGTTGCCTTTTATGATGGCCTAATCACAATGGTTGGAGAAATTACGGCTGGGCGGACAGATTGATTGTAAGTGCGCCGGGGTACAGTGTGTGAGTGATTACCGGGGGGCTGGTTCGTATTAGAGGACCGTGCAGGAGGAGAAGGTGGTTTACCGGAGCCCGCGTGTTCTGGGATCATTTTGTGTGATGTGGCGCTGAGGACGGAGCTGCATGGGGCGCCCTCAGACGTCTGTTGCTGAAACCCACCGGCAGACCTCCTCTCTCTGCTGCCTTCACTGTCCCCCTGTTTTCACTTTCTTGTTCTTCTCTTTTTTCCAATACCTCTTTTGCCCAAGCCTGTCTTTCTTGCCTCACTCTGTGTACGGCATCCTTTCCAGCGTGCCTTCAGACTGGAGCTTTCTCGTTGCGTGGTTGTTCACAGGGACTGCCTGGTCTAATGGGGGTGGTTGTTTGGTTGGTTGGCGGTGGGCGGGCGTTGCAGAATGGACGCGGCTGAGCTCTGCTCATGGAGGGATGCTCTGTAAAACCGGAAAACTGAAGGACGTGGACGACAGCTGGACGTTCTTCTCCACAGGTCCTCTCTCTTCCACCTTGCTCCTGTCAAAATCCCCATTCACCTCTCTTCATCGGCCAGATCCCCAAATCCACAATTTCCAGAGTGATACAGAGGAGAGGGGTATGCCTGGTGAGAAGAGAGATGATCCCTTTAAAAAAAAAAAAAAGATGAGAAGGAAGTAGTTTTTCAGGGTAGCAAAACGATTCAAGTGGAACCTTTAAAAGGGCACTTACGTTCCCAGGTGGAAACCTTATACCGGTGCGCACATTGAGAGCGACACATGGCGCGCCGTGCACATCAAAGGCGCTCGTTGGGGGAGAGAGAACAGACAATCACTTTAAAACAGATGATTGGCCAACGTGTGCTTTATGATGTAGCTGTCAAAGGGCTCAGCTTTCACTGCACAATTACAGGGTGCGTTTGTGCTGTGTGTGCTTTAGCGTGTGTGTGTGCTTTAGCGTGTGTTTGCTTTAGTGTATGTGTGTGCATGTGCGTGTGGCGCTGTGAGCATGTGAGAGCTGAGACCAGCTTTTAACATCACAGACCCTGGGTCAGATCTAGAGTGTCCAAGTGCCCCTTGGGGAAGAGTTAGATGTCCATAAAGAGCGGAAGAGAGAAAGAGAGAGAGCAGAATTGGGAGGGAGGGAGGGAAGACAAATGGAACAGGAAAACGAGATGAGGAGGAGAAGAAGTGTGGGCGACTGGGGGGGCAAAGAGGTAAAACAGAATGAAAAGAAGAAGGATTAATGACAAGACGAGAGACAGATTACTCTCAGTTAGAAAGACAATGGGAGACAGACAGAGAGAGAGAGAGAGAGATGAAGTGAGAGAGATATGGAGAGAGACAGAGAGAGAGATGAAGTGAGAGAGATACGGAGAGAGACAGAGTCAGAGAGAAAGAGAGAGATGAAGTGAGAGAGATCCAGAGAGGGTGGGAGTGGGAGAGAGAGGGCAGGATTGACTTTTGTCGTAATCTCTCTCTGGTGGCCTGGCATCCCTTCAACCCAACAGCTCCCAAATTACCCCTCTCTCCTCGGGCAGCTCACACACTCACCGCAGCACCAGCGGGGCACTGGTTAATACCCTTCATCCCTCTGACAAACACGCACACACACACATACACACACACACACACACACACACACACACACACACACACACACACACACACACACACACACACAAACGTCTGCGGTTGGATCTGTCAGACTGTGGGACGCGCAGCGAGGGGGGACCGACAGAGCTCCGGTGTGGTCCCCGTGCACGCTCGTTCCAAAAAAAGCAGAATCAAATCACTCGACTGAGTGAAGGTGAAACCAGGAGTCTGGCCAGGAGGAGGGCCACTCCCCTTTGTCTGCCTCTGTGGCTGCCTGGCTTACAGCACACTGTCCACGGGAGGCGAGAGTCACTCACCTAATAAGAAGAAATGAGAATATCTGTTGCAGTCAAATGATGGTGTGTGTGTGTTTGTGTGTGCGTTTGTATGTGCGAGAAAGCGTGTGGGTGTATTTGTATTCAGTGTGGACACGTGAACTCCTCTGAATGTTGTGTGTTGGGACAGGTTTGCCTGTGACTTCATGTGCGTGTGTGTGTTTGGGGCGTGGGCCGGAGGGCTCGAGCAGGTGTCACCTCCTCATGCACGACCGTCACCTCCACCACATCCCTCAGATCCCGCTCCCCGCCGTCTGCTCCTCCGTCAGACACCGGCCGGGGCCAGGGCCAGCCCTTTACGCTGTGGGACTATGGCCTGATCATTACACGCTCCACACCGCTCTGTGAGAGCCCCCCCCCCCCCTGCCCCCCCTGCCCAGGGCGTTGGCTGATGTTGATGGGCATTGCAGCAGACAGCCAGACGGACTGGTAAGCTGTCATGTCAGAGCGTACGTACACACTTCAACCCTCAAAACGATGGAAACTCTGGTTTTCTGCAGTCCGAGCCCCCTGTTTTTTCAAACCTATGCTTTTTTTTCACTTAGGGATTCTTGAAATGAATGGGGAAAGGTGGCCTTAAGTGGCCGGTGAAATTTTAACCGAGTGCACCTTATCCGGGCGGGAGTGTTCCTGTTTAATGACCCGGACACAAAGAGCGGTCTCAGGACGTGAATTATAGATGAGTTATGTCTAGGTCTGGACTCCTGTGTGGACAGGATGAGTTGAAGATGCTGTGGATATGTTGCTGAATCGACTACGGTATCTCCATACCCTAGTAGACAGTACATGACTACGGTATCTCCATACCCTAGTAGACAGTACACGACTACGGTATCTCCATACCCTAGCACAGCGGTCCCCGACCCCCGGGCCGCGGACCGGTACCGGTCCGTGGGTCATTTGGTACCGGCCCGCGGAGAAAGAATAAATAACTTACATTATTTCCGTTTTATTTATTATCTGAGTCTGTTTTATTTTGAAAAATGACCGGATTCCCTCTGTTACATCCGTCTATGACTCACTCTTGACGCTTGTCTCGGTCACGTGATACGTTGCCACTAAAATTAAACCCACAAGCTAGCAAAAAGAGTAAAAAACAAACGGCAGAGAGGATGTTACTCATGTTATGTTGTTGGCGCGATGTTACGAGGACGCTGCTAATAAAGTTGCATACGAGTACCCAGTCGATTCATGTTTATTATTATATTTATAAAATACCACCGTTTTTATGCCGGTCGTATCATTTTATTTTGTGTATTTATCCGCCACACCTTAAAGGCCGGTCCGTGAAAATATTGTCTGACATTAAACCGGTCCGTGGCGCAAAAAAGGTTGGGGACCGCTGCCCTAGCAGACAGTACACAACTACGGTATCTCCATACCCTAATAGACAGTACACGACTACGGTATCTCCATACCCTAGGAGACTACACGGAGGCAGTCTGCTCGGCTTAGATATAAATTACCTGGCAAATAGACATTCAAAATAAAGAATTTCTTAACAATTATCTTATTATCTTGTTTGACTATGTATACTTATTTCAATAATTCAACTGAGCGTTCCTGAAATCCTTCAAACGTACGCGCCATGCGGTGTGTTTGCTCCCCTATTGACAGCTTATCTTATGTAACGTCCATTTGCATTTCAAGACAAATAGCTGGCATTTTTCTCAGGGAGCCAAGCGAGACGAATCAAATCTGTCTCTCCAATGAGGGGCTCGGAGAAAGGAGGAGTGAGGAGGACGGGAGGAAAGAGACGCCTCGTGTACCTTTGAATGACATAAAAGTGTGCTTCATACGAAACTAGAGAGGGTAATTGCATTTTGTTCTCACCCGAAGCAGACTGTTGAGGAGCCTTCCCTCCCTCTCTCTCCCGTCAAAGTACAGCCCTCTGACCCCTCAACCTCCCTCACCCCTATCACTCTGTAATTCAGTTACTTTAGGATAAGATAACCTTCCTTGGTTACCCAACCAAACTCCCTCCCCATCTCCTCCTACCTCCCCACCCACCTCGGCCAACCATGCCGCCCCCCCCCCCCCGCCATGGAGGTGGAACAATGACTGTCATGCATATCATTATTGACCTCCCCCTCCCCCCCACACCGCCCCACTCACTCCCCCCTGGGGGTTTGCCCATTGACCCCCTGACAAAGGATGAAAGTGTCTCTTTCGGGGAGGGGGTCGGCCTGGGCCGGGGGGACGGGGCGAAGAGCTTCCCGCTTCCTCCTTCAGGTCGGGATAAGACCCAGCAGGCCTTTCTTCACGCTAATAGGCACGACCTCTGAACCGCAGACAAAGAGCATCACTTCAGGAGCCATGAGCACTCAGTGTGGGAGAGGCAGGAGGAACCACTGGGGGAGAGAGGGGCTCCGGGGACCTTTGAGACCGCCGGACCACTGACTTGACAGGGAGAGGGACGAGGGGAAGGGAAAGAGGGAAGAGGATTTTTGTACGTTTTTTTTGTTTGTTTTGTTTTGGGGTTGAGGGCTCGTATTCAGAGTTCAAAGGGCTCTTCTCCTTCGAGCAAGGGTGTCTTTCTTTACCTGGCTTTGCGTTGTTCCTCTCTTTCTGGATCGTTGAATGACGGAATGTAGGATGACTTCATTTAGGAGACATGTTTAGATGTTTGATTCTTGGATCTGTTGTGCGTTCGTGGGTTTGTATATTTTTGAGAAAGAGAGACCATGTGTGTGAGTGTATGTCTGCCCTTCATGTGTGCACCAGGAATACAGGAATCTAAATGTGTATGCATGCAATAATGAACACCACAGAGTATTCCGCGGCCTTCCAGAGGGGACGGATGTGAAGCTTACTGTATCCCTTTTCCCATGGGGGTGACCTCCCCACCACACAGCCTCCAGGAGAGAGACCAGAGGCTGGCCAAACACACACAGAGAACATGTCCAGCGGGTCACAACGTGATGTGGCAGTGTACACATCAGTAGGACAGATAATAGCTTTGTTGGGGGGGGGTGAACAGTACAGTAAAGGCATTTGGATGAGCGGGGCGCTGAGGGACAGGCGGGGAGGTGAGTGTGGGAGCGGAGTGGTTGTGCTGTAATGTGGGAACCAGAGGGCCCCTCCTGCCTCCTTGTTTCAGCTCCGCTGATCAGAGAGAAGGGGGTGGGGTGGGGGGGGGCTGCGCTGTACCTACAGGGTGCTGGAACAGGGTTGGAGGGGGGCAGTGTGGGTGTGAAGAGAGGGGTCCACGTTTGGTTCTGGTATAATCCATCTTCAATGCCCCTTCCGCCCCACTCCTGTCCACCCAGAGCCCCTCCTTACTGAATTTCCTCTCCACCTTCAGCCATCAGTGTGACAGGTCCCAAACAAAGCCCTCTAGCCCTCTATGCACACACACACACACACACACACACACACACACACACACACACACACACACACACACACACGCACACACATGCACACACACACACACACTCACACGCGTGGACACACGCACGCACGCACACACACACACACACACACACAAATTCACACAAACATACACTGACACATATACACAAGTATGCATTTTTACTTCTGCACATAGACAAACACACACACACACACACACACACACATGCACACACACACACACACACAAAACAGCTGGCCTGTCTGCAATAATGGACGGGCAGAGAGTGCCGAGATATATAGAAAGGGAAAAAGAAAAAAAGGCTTGTAACCCATCTGGGGCAGGTAAATGGCTTCTCTGCGTCTTAAACGGCTTTCGTTGACATTGGCTTGGGGGCTTACATTCTAGTCCCATTAGTGCTCAATGGGATCCTCTTTGGAGGGCGGGCGGCTGAGGTGGGAGAGGGCTTGTTGTGGCTGGAGATTGTGTTTATAAGTGATATTTGAAAGAGACACTTGCAGAGAGAGAGGATGTCACCCACCTGACTGCACACCATCCATACTGCAACACACAAACTAGCACAAGCCCGTCCCCATATGACCACACACACACACACACACACACACACACACACACACACACACACCCACAAACACTCACATGCATGCACACTTCCCTCCAAAACCCACCCCACTGATCAGAAATATACAGCATAGCTTTAGATTCAGGAGATGCTGTAGCAATGCAGAGAAAGCACCTAAACTCCAGGTGAGCTAGTCCCCATCAGGTGGCCAATGGCACCTGCTCCATCTAGCAAGGGGAGAACCCCTGAAGAGTTAATTGCCTTCATCAATGGGACTCTTAATGAAACTCCTATCCCAAGGCCTCAGGTCACTAGCCAGGGGCCTGAAACAATGGCTACACTCACACGTTGCTGCCACAAGGACCACTTGTTTGTTGCTGCACCCGTGTCGGTGGCACGGTCGAGAGAGCCACGCCGCTACAGACGCTCGCCGCCGCCAGCCCGCCAGCTCCTTTTTCGTGACACGGAAGTGAACAGAAAACGAGGTAGGACAAGAGTCTGTCACGTTGTCTGGCTCTCACGTGAACCTGTGGTAAACCAGAACGATTTACCCTTTCCTCCTCCTCCTCCTCCCTTTCCTCCCTATCCTCCTCCTCCTCCACGCCAAGCATGGCCTGGAAGAGTGTTATGTCAAGTACCTCCCATCCTGCTTTGTCCCTGTGTGGTGAAGTGAGTGAAGCGAACGGCGATTCTTCATTCTTGCCCCCCCCCCCCCCCCCTCTCTCTCTCTCTCCACTGTCGTCTCTCCCTCTCTCCACTGGGAAGCTGCTCTAATCCTCATTGAGTAAGAACCCCCCCCTCTTCTTCCTCTTGGTCCTGCTACTCCCATCCAACCTTTTCTCTTCCACCTTAACTGCCGTTTCTCCTTTATTTCCCGCTCTCATTCACTCTCCCCTTTTGGCGTTTTTTTCTCTCTCTCTCTTTTATATTTCAAAGGTCTAAACTGGCTTCCTCAATCCCGCTCCCGCCTTTTGTACCTTTGTAATCCCCCCCCACTCACCCTCCTTGGATTTTCTCAATTATCAATCAATTAATCAATCTCCATACTTCTCTTTTTACCCTCCTCCCCTCCATCCCTCTGTCCATGGATCAGAAACAAAGCTACCACCCATTGTACCCCTTCCTCCTCCTCCTCCTCCTCCTCCTCAGCTTCCGACTGGGCTTGGCTGGTTAATGTTCCTGAGGCGTTCAGTGTGCAACTGGCCCCCGATTACCGCAGACAAAGAGAGGGCTCGCTGTGCCTCTCCTCTCCTCCACCGTCCTCACCCTTTTTCCTCCCCCCCTCCTCCGTCCTCATGGCCCCAGGGCCAGCGGAAGGCTTTGAAGAGGGGGGGCACCCACAAAGAAGCCCCCTGCACCTCCAAGCCTGTCAGGGTGGCCCTTTCTCCTCGCCCCTCTGCGGCCCTTTTCTCGGGGAGCCTTTGTGGGGTCCTGTGTACCCCACGTTGCATCCCCTCTCTGTGCACCCCCCCTTCCTCCTCCCCATCCCCGTGGCCCCCCAGCCCATGAAAAGAGCGACCTGCTCAAGAATGTTGTTTTTACTTTCTTCCTTTTCTTGTTGAGCGGGTGATTGGTGATGTGCCGTGGTTTTGTTGCCCATATCAATGGTGCCACTTGATGACAATTTGGCGGGCAAGGCGACCATTTTTAATCGGACGTTAATTTATTGCACGCTCCCCTCGCTGTCTTGACTCTGGTTAAAGGAATGAGTGGGGTGTTGTGTCGCTTTTTGTTCCTTGTTTTGTTGGGGAGTGTGGCTAACATTAATAGCTTGTTGCTGTAGTGTCTCTCTCCATACAGGCCTCCATTGGCAGTGACTGAAGAACACATTAAAATGCCCTGAAGTGGGCCTGACCGAGTAGGCCGGCAACACATTCAATGGGAAACGGAATCCGTTATTGTGTGTACAGCAGGTTGAGTGATATAAGAGTTGTAATGGAAGGTTGATTACCTGGCCATGGCCTACCTAACAGTGGATTTAACAGTAGGTTAAACGTTCCATATCTAACAGTTACAATAGACTAATCGTTCCATATTTAACAGTTACATTAGGCTAAATGTTATATATTTAACAGTTACAGTAGGCTAAACGTTCCATATCTAACAGTTACAGTGGGCTAAACGTTCCATATTTAACAGTTACAGTAGGCTAAATGTTCTATATTTAACAGTCACAGTAGGCTAATCATTCCATATTTAACAGTTACAGTAGGCTAATCGTTCCATATTTAACAGTTACAGTAGGCTAAATGTTCTATATTTAACAGTCTCAGTAGGCTAATCGTTCCATATTTAACAGTTACAGTAGGCTAATCGTTCCATATTTAACAGTTACAGTAGGCTAAATGTTCCATATTTAACAGTTACAGTAGGCTAATCATTCCATATTTAACAGTTTACCATAGGCTAAATGTTCCATATTTAACAGTTATATTGGGCTGAACGTTCCATATTTAACAGTTACAGTAGACTAAATGTTCCATATTTAACAGTTACAGTAGGCTAAACGTTCCATATTTAACAGTTACAGTAGGCTAAATGTTCCATATTTAACAGTTACAGTAGGCTAAACGTTCCATATTTAACAGTTACAGTAGACTAAATGTTCCATATTTAACAGTTACAGTAGGCTAAACATTCCATATCTAATGATGGATTTACAGTAGGCTGAACGTTCCATATCTAAGAGTAGATTTACAGTAGGCTGAACGTTTCATATCTAAGAGTAGATTTACAGTAGGCTATTTCCTTGTTGTATGGAATGCCATATCTAATGGGGGAGAAGGCCAAACGTTCAATAACTAACAGGGGAATTACAGTAGGTGTTCTATATCAAACATTGGATTTACAGTAAGCCAGTCGAACCTGAGATAGAAAATTGACCCTCGGCCATGAACAACGGATAATCTCTTGTCGGTCGTTATTGACCTCTCTCTCTCTCTCGTTGTCTTTCTCACACACACACACACACACACACACACACACACACACACACACACACACACACTGCAAAATGTTCATGAAATCACCTCAGTCCATTACTCATTGTCTCTGTCTCCAGACACGGCTGTGGAGTTATTTTTTATTTTTTTGCTCAGTCTGTTTCTCTCTCAGTCTATGTCTCTCTTTTCTTCTCCCTCAGTCTGTTTCACTCTCTTTCCATCTCCCCTCTCTTGCTCTCTCTGCCTTGGCCCTCTCTTTCCCCTGGGTGGTTTCCTTGTTGTCATTGGTGATTGTGTCCCCTCTGTGAGTAGCGGCACATTCCAGAGCAGGCTAGCCTGAGACAGATCCTTCCTGGGTCCGTGGGCTGCTACCTGCTGAATGGGGTGTCCACAGCTGGAAAAAAGATCCCACTTCAAACGCCGGTATGAATTGGAGAGGTATCGCTAACACCACCCACTCAAAAGCAATAAAACACCAGGAGGAGGAGGATGGGTGGGGGGGGGGGTGGGGCACGAATAGGAGAGGGGGGGATGGGCAGCATTGAAATCAAATGTATGGCGCAGACTGAAATTCCAACAGAACTTAAGACTGTATATACCTGGGCTCCCTTCATCAAGCCGTTCTGATATATTCGGTATATTGCATCTAAGAATAGAGGAGACATAGGATAGGCCACTTAAACAGCATTGAACCAATTATTCTCCTTACGTAATGTGGCTGGGCCTCTATAGCGGGACGGGGGATTATGGCGTGTATGGGGATTTACATAGATTGGGGCACGTGCTGTGGGGGGTTTGTGACCCCACACCCCTTAGTGAAGCAAAGACAATAGAGAGAGAGGCCACCGCATGAGGTCAGCCCCCAGAAACACTGGCTCTAGCAGCCTTAAGGGCCTGGGGTTTTCATTAGACCAACGTAGACAGGGGCTGAGGCCCAGAAGAGAAGATCTGGGGGTCGACATACCAGCATGCCCGTCCAGACAGAGGCACCTCCACACTATGCAGTTCGCATCCTGCTATGTTTTTCTATGTGTGTTGGGGCGTGCTGGGCTTAAGAACAACGCTGAATGTTGAGCCACCTCCTCCCTGAGGCCCTGCATGACTACGCGCTGAAGCTACACAGACCAACCTTTGCGCGGCCGTCGTCGTTGCCCGCCAGCCTCAGGGAAGCGTGCGGCGCTCCGGTCAGGGAGCTGCGCGGCTCCTAGTGAGTGCCCCGGGGGAGGGTTAGCGCCAGCCGCTCTGAACGGGCGACAGAGCCTAAACGACCTGCTAACTATTTAGAGATGGCGGCTGCCTCGTTCACCCAGTGGGGCGGCTTTGGGATCGGGCCAGGGACTCGGCCACTCGCTGCCCATTGTCCGATGGGTGTTGATGCCAAGCCTCTCCGGGGTACGTGAGGGATCGAACCTCCAGCTCGGGGGGACCAGAACCTTTCAACTTATGATTGATGATGACGGGGCCACGTTAGCTCTCACGAACACAATAATGGCTGCTGGTTGTTTGTACGACAAAGGCTTTGAGGAAGTGGGCCGCAGGAGAACATATGCATGGGATTGTCGGAGAGGGCCCTCTCAGCCCCTCGGCGTTCCACAGCTGCATCCTGAACCTATTACATAACACACATAGTGTCTTTGCATTGTGTGTGTGTGTGTGTGTGTGTGTGTGTGTGTCTGTGCGTGGGTGCGTGTGTGTGTGGCATGTCCCCACTCCCATTTGGTTTTCCATAGTGGAGCTATAGGAGCAGTGGTGGAGCTGAGCTGTGTGTTTTCCCCTTTTTGCGCCCCAGCTGAGAAGCTGTCTACTGTCGGCGTGGAGCGCGTAAGGCCTATGGCCTGATGACCGTCGTGATCAAACCCTGCTTTAAATGGAGTTTGACCATCCCAGGACACAGCATGCCCCAGGCATAGGGAAGCCATGGCTGTGACCGAACGCACTTTAACAGTTGTCATCCACACTAAATGAGCGCTCCCCTTCAGCCTCGGGGGGCCTCCGGAGAAGAGCGATGTGCCCCCCATTAAAAACACATATCCTCATCTGGCTTTCCCCTCTCCATTCTTCCATTTCACCATCCCTCTTTCATATTTCTCTCTCATTCGTTACAGCTGACTTCACGGGCCTGGCGTGTGGGACGCTCTCATGAGAGACGCTTTGAGGGCCACCATAAACCTGTTATGTACATAAAATCAGCATTTAATGGCTGCCCACGGCTAATCGGCGGCATTTGCATGGAGGGAGAGGGGGAATAATTGCATCCTTTGAGGATGATAGAGCGCGATGGAGGGAGCGCTGCGGAGCGTTCGCAGTGCCTTTCCCATATCAATCAAGGCAGCGGACGGCGAGGAGCTACGAAAAAAGGCTCTAGTTAGCACCTCCTGATTGTTCCGAGGGGCTCCAGTGCGTCCTCCCACCCCTCCTGGGCCCTGTTCTTTTGGGCTGGCCCAGTGGGGGGTGAGGTGGCGCCTCTGGAGCCCCAGAACCAGCCCATGTCCATGCGTCCGTTCGGATCCGTCAGCGTTGGGGCCGTTGGGGGAGCGAGGGCCCAGGTCTTTGTCCCGCGTCGCATTCTTCAGGCCATTGTGTGCCGGCCGCGACCATTTAGGGATTTTAAAGGCTCGTTTGCACAATTCCTTTTGTCAGTGACCCTCAGCACAGAAAAGAGAATGAGAGTGTGTGTGTGTGTGCGTGTGTGAGAGAGAGAGAGAGAGAGAGGGGGGGGGGCCAGTGGTTCTCAACGCAAAAAGGGAAAAGGAGAGGGGAAGCAAAAGGATGAAACAGGAAGGAAGATAAAGGGAGCGGGGTGAAAAAGCTGGGGCTTGTTTTTTTATGTTCTGTTTTAATTACATGGAGTGGCAATATAGTAAATCCGGGCCCCTAGGCATCCTGCACATGCTCTCACAATCCTCAGCTCACACTCAGCACACCCCCACACACACACACAAACACACACACACATCCCCACTCACACACAAACACACACACACATCCCCACTCACACACAAACACACACACACATCCCCACTCACACACAAACACGCACACACATCCCCACTCACACACAAACACACACACACATCCCCACTCACACACAAACACACACACACATCCCCACTCACACACAAACACACACACACATCCCCACTCACACACAGCCCGCGCCCGTGTCACACCCCGTCTTTACGACGGCCTTCAAGTTTTCACTCGGGCAACAGGCTGGAGGGTTCTCATGGCAGCGAGGGGCATGTCGTAATGGGAATGCAGATAGCATGTTCTCACAGAGACCCCTGTATGGGAAGCACAGCCAGATAGCACAGAGCCCCCTCCTCCCTCCCCGGCAGTCTGGGTGTAAAAACGCGTAGCTATCATAAAAGGTATATTTTTCTTTTTCTTTGCATTCCACCCAAACCAGTCATCGTTGTGAGGGGCCTTGGCTGGAGAGTGTGTTAAGCATGTTTTGACTATGATAAATCTGTGTGTGTGGGTGTGTGTGTCATTACATAACACAGGTCCCGTCACCCCCTGTGTGCCTACTGGGACACCATAACAGTTGTAGCTCTGGGACTCTTGGGGAGGGGATTTTGCCAGAAGCAGTGAAGTCCTCCAGTGAATTGATCTTGAAATGTAATGATCCAGTGGTTTGTTCATCCACATATGCATCGCGGCACACACACAATAAACTGACCAGTCTGGTATGGTAAGGGCTTTTTCTCTGCATCATTTGGGTTGCATTGTTATCTATTGGGCACTTCCTTCACAAACCACTAGCTTAATACAAATAAAATGGCACTGTCAAAGAAATAAATGCAAATATCGCACCATGGCCAATGCTGTCAGGCACTACAGGCATCCTACTGAAGCAGACACACAGGAAACAACACAACCCAAATCAGTCTATTAAAGCTGACTCACTTTACCGCTCACTCTTTATACGCCTGCATGGGCTGCCATTGGGTTGCCAGATGTCCCACAGCTGGGTGTCAATGAGAGAGAGAGTAAACTGCCTGTTGATCCCAGAGACATCTACCGGTCCCCAGCAACACAAGGTGACACTGGGTCAGCTCTCAGGCCAGGCCGGGGGGAGACCAAACGCGCCCCTCCCCCTCCACCACAACCCCTGCCTTATGTATCGATGCGTGGCCGCTTGATTGATCGCCCAGTCCATTGCATGGCTGAGCGACAGAGCCACAGGGGGTGGGGATTGGTAGGCTGCCTCTTACATCTGAATGGTTGGCCACAGGGGGATGGGAGTTTGTTTTTAAGATAGTAACAGGCTAATCTGATGCGGGGTAGATACTTAAAGGCCCTCCGAGTCCTTTAAAACACGTCGTTATCACCTTGATGAGATTTACGGCCGCGCTGAGGGCACCAATGCATTCCTCTCCATTGTATCACGCCGGCGGAAGAAAAGCCTATTGAGGGACAAAGGAACCCACGGCAATCTGGGCTTCATTGTTGGTCATGGAGTCTCCACAGGAGTCAGTTAGAAGGCTCCGTGGACTGTAACACTTGACTTTAACTGGAGAACCCGCGGCTCATGTTTCTCTACGGACATGTTACTTTCCCTTTTTCAAACCGCTCTTTCTTTCTCCTTAAGCCTCTCGAGGAAAAGGTCGAGGACAATGGACGGAGGTCGTGACTTCTGGTGGCGGGGGTTAAAGTTGAAATGACATGCAAGAGGTGGCGGTGAATGCAGAGGAAGGACAAGAGGGGTTGCCATGGAGAGAGCCAAAGGCGATTTGCCTTCTTAAGAAAAACTTTGAAAGTGAGTTTGCGACCAGCAGGCCTCCACTTGGGCAGCAAAATACCAGTCCAACACATCCCAACAGGTGATTAAGCAACATGTTCAGACGAACATCAATGCATTTCTACCGTTCTAAAGATATACAAAGCATCGTTCTTTGATCAGATTATTTGCCTTTAAAGACGGTTCAACAACAGTTCGAAAATATGTGCTGGCCACCGTGTTGTGGCGTGTTTCTACTGATCAGAGAAAAGGAGCTCAATGCTGATTCTAAGTCAATGTTGACGGAGCCGGTCTTTGAAACCGGCTGGGTTTAGACCAAAGGACAATGACAAGGTCAAGAGCGTCAACCTGCAGAGTAGTGAGACGGCACTCACTTACATTTCTCTGTACTGTTACACACACACACACACCCACACACACACACACACACACACACACATTTCTCTGTACTGTTACAAACACACACACATGCGCACGCACGCACACACACACACATACATTTCTCTGTACTATTACACGCACACACACACACTTTTTTCTGTTCTATTACACACACACACACATGCACAAACGCATACATTTGTCTGTACCATTACACACACACACACACAAACACTTTCTATAATGTACGGTAAGTTGTGGTAGTGACCTACAGCTACATATGGTTTTTCACTACCTCACCTCAGCTGTTCCCCTCTCTCTCTCTCTCTCTCTCTCTCTCTCTCTCTCTCTCTCTCTCTCTCTCTCTTTCTGTATTTCTTTCTCTGTTTCTCACTCTCTCTCTCTCTCTCTCTCTCTCTCTTTCTGTATTTCTTTCTCTGTTTCTCACTCTCTCTCCCTCTCTCTCTCTCTCTCTCTCTCTCTCTCTCTCTCTCTCTCTCTCTCTCTCTCTCTTTCTTTCTCTCCACCCCCCCCTCAGTTTCTCTCCGCCTCTCTGTTCTGCATTATTTTCAGGGAGCGGCCAGCCCACAGGAAGTCGTTCACTTCCTAATTATCTGCACATCAAACGGCGGTCGCCGTGAAGATGCAGACCATAAATTCAGCCCCCTCCGTCATACGGCGATGGCAGGGGCAACAGCTGCCTGTAATTGATGTTGCAGGTCCAAACTGCTAACATATGACTGCCCCCCTCGTCCCCTAACACCACCAACACTCACTGTCTGTATACAGCAGAGGCCGCAACATAGAGACTCAGTCATCTGTTCCGAGGGAGAGGGGATGCGGTTACAGACAGAGAGAAAGAGTAGGGGGGAAAGAGAGAGAGAGAGAGAGAGAGAGAGAGAGAGAGAGAGAGAGAGAGAGAGAGAGAGAGAGAGAGAGAGGAACGTGATGATTCAGGAAGCGTGGTTGGGTCTGAAGTGGTCCAATATGGCCTCATTCTGCCACAGAGGCCCGGGTCGAAAGGACCACTGATATGATATGGCACAGAAAAAGCAAGGGATGAAGAGTGAGAAGAGGGAGAAAGCGAGAGAGAGAGAGAGAGGGGGGGGGGGGGTTGGGGGGGACACGGACGAGAGAGACAGGCTGCGATAACAGAGGCAAACCACAGTGTGGCGGCGTGATGGATCGGCGGGTGGAAGAGAGGGCGCTGAGTTGTCAGATCCGGTCAGGGCCAGATGTTAGGCATCTACTCACCACCACCACACCCCCCACCCCCAACCTCGGATGAGCCGGTGTAATGGTGGGTCATCCATCACTGTTGGACCCTCACCCTTTGCTGGCTTGGTGCAGGCCATGGCGGCCTGCCTTTCTGATGCACATGAGGGCCGTCTCCCAGCCCCTCACCTAGCACGAGATGGCCCTTCAGGATGTGAGCTGGCCGTCTATGGGCCTGGAGGGCCTTTAGTACCTGCCACCACCATGCAAATTGGACCCTCGGAAAGTGATTGAGCCTCTCCCATTGTCTCTAATGGCCTCTCGTTGGGAAAGCCGTCTCTGGTAGTTGGCATGTGTGACCGTGTGTGTGTGTGTGTGTGTGTGTGTGTGTGTGTGTGTGTGTGTGTGTGCGTGCCTCACAGCTTCCTCCCAGAGTTTACTACGATCAGCAGGGAACACAATTAGCCCAATCAAAGTGAAAGGCAGTGGGGTGACAGGGGCGTTTTATGAACACGGTCGATGCAGCGATGGCATTGTGGCTGCGACGGTGCAGGATGTTAGGCTGCGGACGCCGCCTCCTTTGATGTGGAGAGGGCCTTCGGGCGTGGGGGGGCTGGCTCTCGTTAACCCGGCTGGGGCACAATCAAAGATATATGGCCCGGGACAGCCGCGCGATTTGGACACATTAGCGGATTGGATTTTAAAAGGGGGACGTTTTTAAAAGGTGCCCAGTAAATGCTGCCGGGCGCAAGATACTAGGCGTGCCGTGTGCGCAATGAATTAGGGAGCGTTTAAAAGCGACATCTTTTAAAAGCCTGTAAAAAGAGGTCAATTAAAAAGGCGCTCTGGGATAGATCGATAATGGCCCACAGATGCAACGTGTGCAGATCCTCGTTTGTCGAAAGGTGTGGAGGCCGAACACATCCAACATTTTTCATTTTTCTTTGGCCCTCCCTCCCATCCTGCAAGGGGCCCTTCTGATTCTCCCTGACCGGAGAGTTAAACCCCAGTAAGGCAGTGTTAGAGCTACTCCTACTATGTGATGTGGCTGGCAGGGACAGCTCAGAGGATCTCCAAGCCCCTCTCTCTGTGTTCCATTGGAGGCCCCTCTTAATGTAATGCAGGCCCACATGGAACGCTGGAGCAGCCTGCCCGCTTGTCTGTCTGCTGTAAGAGAGGACGGCGGCTGCTTGTTTAGAAAGTTGGTGCATCAGGGAATTCCTAAAACACTCCGGGGGAGGGGCCATGCTGGGTGGGGGCTGTTATGGACTAAGCTGACCCCCCTGTCCGTCCACCTCCCCGACCCCCGTCAGTCGCCTCTCCTGCCCCCTAGGCGGGCTCAAATGTGGATGACCCTTAGTCAGCACATGCAGGGGGGGCACGGACAATAGGGCCTATTCTGCCAACAATGAGGGGCATTTAGACAGCCCCAGAGCCCAGTGACTCCAGGGGGGGAGGGGGGAGCAGGGCCCCATCAATAAAGAGCTGTAAACTGTGGGCTGGGGGGCGGGGCTCCCCAGTGGCTAAAAGCTAAGCTTACCTATGGGGAGGTCAGAGGTCAGGGCCTAGACTATTGACACGCAGAAGAGTCAGGCCAGGGGGGATGGGCAGAGACTGACAGGACAACAGTCCTGCAGTATAGACACAGAGAGAGAGACAGAGAGTGTGTGTGTGTGTGTGTGTGTGTGTGAGAGAGAGAGAGAGAGAGAGAGAGAGAGAGAGAGAGAGAGAGAGAGAGAGAGAGAGAGAGAGAGAGAGAGAAAGAGAATATCAGGCTGTAGGACAGAGAGGGAGTAAGATCGAGTCACTCTCAGTGTTGAGAATTGTGTGGCTGCTACACCTTCTATTGCAAACTAAGCTTGATACTGAACCCCTATATCCAAAGAATATTAAATACACACCTGTCCATCCCACTGGTAACCAGCACTCACAGCTGAGATGCTCTGTGCCCCCCCCCCCCCCCCCCCCCCCCCCACCCCACGCTCCCCCTGCCTTTCTATAACCAAAATCAAAGGCCGATACTCTAGACGCGAGGACTGACATCGATCTTAATCTCCAGCCACGACTGCGGGCGGAGGGGGGTAATTTAGAGAGGTGTGCGTGTCCGTGTGGTTTGTGTGTGGGTAGTCTTTGTGGGAGCTTGTGCGCTTTTTTCGTGTGTGTGTGTGTGTGTGTGTGTGTGTGTGTTTGCGTGCGTCTTTGTGTGTAACCAAAAGGAGGTGGGGGGGTCCAGGGAGAAGGGGAAGATGATCCCCCCCCCCCCGTTCAGTGGGCCACATAAAGTGCCAGCAACAGCAGAGCGCTCCCCTGCTGCACAATGCCAGCGCCCTCGATCGTTAAGCGATTGGGTTACAGCGAACAGGTGAACTCCGTCTCTCATAGCCTCCCCCCTTTTATGCAGCTCTCCTCTCTATTATGATTGACGAGGCCCCTCTTCTCCTCCCCTCCGCCCAACTTGTGCTGTTCTTTTGAGGGTGGCCCGCTCTCTCCGCCATTGTACCTGCTGTCCTTTGAAGTGCCTAAGTCCTAAATGGCAAGGGGGAGACAATGGGGACAGCCCTATTCTGAAGCGGGCCAGGAGGGGAGAGGGGACGGGGACGGGGGGGTTCTTGTTTCTGACAGGTGTCTTTTATGGAAGGGAGTGTGCTCCGGCGGTGTTCTGTCGCAGGATCGGGTTCCGGGGCGCCGCGTCACCTGCTAAATGAGCGACACCAGGCCTGCCATCTGGGCAGAGATTTACTGGAAACAAGGGGCTCCCTGCAACGGAAGCCCGGGATGACCTGTTGGCCCAACGGTCAGCCATGTGCCCAGGGCCAGACGCCGTGCCACTTGTTGTTTTCAAAGGCTTTATCCCAGCTTGGCTGGGCACTGCGGTAATCCCCTGGTTGTTTACATCGCGGCTCTAAACCGTACCGCGCCTTCTCTTCTTAGTCTTGTTTACGTCCATGTTTTGAAGACTGGGGAAAGGCCAGCGGGGTCTGCTGTGGTTCATGGACCGACAACGCATCCAAAAAATGGCTGTCAGGAAAATAGCAGTTAGGCAGTTAGACCCGACCACGTGGCTCAAGATAAACAGCTACAGCACTGGGTAGTAAAGCGTCAGATAAACAAACAGCTCCTTTCTCTCACTATCTCTCTAGCCCTCTCTCTCTCTCTCTCTCTCTCTCTCTCTCTCTCTCTCTCTCTCTCTCTCTCTCTCTCTGTGCCAACAGACAGCCCTCAAATCCAATCATGTGGAGACAAATCAAATCAGCTGTTATCTCCTCATTAGCTCCAGTCTAAACAGCCACTGTGTGTGTATGAGTGTGTGTATGGGTGTGTGTGTGTCTCTGTGTGCTGCGTATAGGCTGCAACATCACTCCTCACATGTGCTTGCCTACACGTATGACCCGAAGCATGTGAGAACATGCATACAAGATGTGTGCATGTGTGTGGCAGTGGCCGCGGCCACACGACTGCGTGCTCCCATTTCCATGTGTGTGCAATACCTCCAGCTTGCATCACTGACTACCTACGCCAGCATGGGGGGGGCGGAGGGCGGGGGGGGGGGTATATCTATGCAGGCTGCTCCTGGCCATAGCCATCTGGGCTTGGCCCTGGGCAAGTAATCTGGGGTGTGGGGGTGGGGGCTTTGGGTCCTGGACGGTAGGGAACGGGACAGGGGGCTAAGATTTAGGGGGCAAAGCAGAAGAAGCACCCCCTCCCCCCTTCAAGCCCCTGGTATGATGGAGAGAGGGCACCGAGCACGCAGCTGTCCTCAGCCATTAGCCCTGATGGATGGAGCCGTCCCTGAGCATCTCTGGCATGCCCGCTCCCCCGGACGTGTCTGTGTGTGTGAGACTACCAGCGTAAAAACAGCCTAAAAAGCAATGTCTGATATGGACCGGCCAAATAATAACGTCGCCGATTATGCAGGGGGAATGTTTGAAGGATCGTGTCACGGTTTAACGTGGGTGGGGGTGGGTTGGGGGGTTGGGGTGGTCGACGTCGGGGTTCAGAGTCAGCTTGCCGTCCTGACAGCGGTGCTTGTACAGCAGCACGCTGCCCTCTCTACACAGGGGTTAGTTTGGACCTTCTGCCTCCTGGGTCTCAGACCGGTCTGAGGGGGGCGGGGGGTTTGTTGATCCAAAAGCCCAGATGGATCTTGACTGCTCCCACTGGTCTAGACGGCCGTCAGTGACCAATAGGCTGGGAGACTGCATCTGAAGGAGAGGGCGGGGGGGGGGGACATCGAAACAAACGTGTTCTCCGCACCCCAATCTGCCAATTATAGAAATCAATGCCACGGTTGAGTTAGCTTAGCAGCGTCGCTAGCCGGGGCCTGGCCCTTCATTTCAATGAGCCAGTGGCATGTGAATACCATTACCCCACACCAGCAGACAGAGTAATTATGCCCTCCAATCTCATTCTACGGTAATTAACCTTGTGCGTAATCCAGCGGGCCTGCTGACGGATGTCCAAATACTGGCCCTTGCCAAAGTTTCTCTGATTAGATTAGCCGGCATTCACTTGCACACCCACACCAACACACATTGTCTGACTCAACAGCTGGCAAAGACAATGGATAGGCATAAGCCACTCATTAAATATGATAATTTATCTGATCCTCTTAGATAGCCGAATTAGCCGATTTCAGAACGATGAAGGGGCGAGATGGGGGGCCACTCAATCGTCTAATTTGTCCAATTTCCCTCTCGGATTGACAGACTCTGGAGTTGTCCGTGCGCCCTTCATTGCCGGCTGTGTGTGTGTGTGTGTGTGTGTGTGTGTGTGGGGGGGGGGGGGGTCGGTGAGGTTGAGCGTCGGCTGCAAAGCGACGGAGCTAATGCAAGGAAGGGATTTGCATCGGAGCCGAGTCAGTGTGGAGCAACAGACTGTGGCGCTGAGGTGGAGGCAGCAGGCCGAGTCTGGAGCGCACTGATCCATCAGAGAGAGCTGACAGCCGGCCAGACAGCCTCGTAATAGACCAGTCATGGACCAAAGGCCCTCTGGAGGATACACACACACGCACGCACACACACACACACACAAACACACACGCACACACACACACAGTGGATGTTCATTGCCTCATGCAAATAAACACTCAGAAGCACATGCCAGTTAAAAACAATGGAAAGGCATGCGCCCAGAAACACCCACACCCACACACACACCATCCCAGACAGAGAGACAGATTTTTTAAATTCAAACACATATCGACTGTCTGATAAAGCAGCACGCTCTTGAAATTGTTGTTAAAGACCGCTCATATTCCAGGACCCAACCATATCTGTGATCTTTTTGTTTGAATTGTCCTTCACGCGTCTAGATATGACTGGCCACCCGTTGCACCCCTCCCTCCTTTCCTTCCTCTCTCTCTCTCTCTCTCTCTCTCTCTCTCTCTCTCCCCCTCTCCCTCCACACTCGTTGTCTGCGGATGATCCCGACTGCTGATGACAGCGGGAGATTGAGAGGCGAGAGTCCTGCCGTTTCCCCCTCCGAGTCATTAACCCGATTCCCACTGAGCTCTGTCCCACATGTGTCAACCCCCAGCCCGCCGAGGTTTCTGCCACCGTCCCACCCCGCCCCCACCCCCTCACCTGGGCTGGCCACCCGGCCGACGGATAACTGTCGAGGGAAAGGTCAGCTTCAAGTGCCCCCTCCCCCCCTGACTCTTTCTCCCCCGCCCCGAGCAGCTCTCTCCACACACACTCATCGATCCCCCAACGGTTAGGCAGGAGGTCGGCAGAGCTGTGGAAAAGAGAAGCCTGCTGAATTGGCATCGGTCCACTCCTTCACTTCAGCTTTTCCTAAAATACACCCCCCTACGCCCCCGCTTTACAACCCCCCCGCCCTCTGTACAAACCCCTCAGGGCAAACACACAGGGGGATTTGTAAAGTACACAGTCAGCGCACAGGCTTCAGCCATGCCTGAGAGGCTACCCGAGTCGATGGACGGATGAATGAACGAACGGATGGACAGAGCGGAATGGAGGAGAGGAACGGAAGGGGGGGGGGGTTAACAATTCATTCCTGTTTGATATGAACTGTCATACTCTTGCCCTTTGTCTACTCGTCTGTTAAAGGGCTAGGACCTCGTGGCCCCCCTTAAATGTGCCCCCCCTCCTTTTTTTTCGGAGGCTTCACCCGTCACTGTCACCCCCTCCCAGGCACAAGGGTCAGAGTTCACCGTCCTCTATTACCGCTGGAGATCAAACAGAGCGCTGATTTGCCCCCGCTGGACACAGTAATGACCGTTAAATCTGCCATTACATCACCATTGAGCACACACACACACACACACACACACACAAACACACAAACACACACACACTTTGCTCCCTTCCTTCTTCTTTCAAACTTCAATGGGGTGGGTGGGGGGCACGCTTTGCAGGGACATATTGACCGACACAGGGGTGTGGGGGTTAGTGGTAAACTGTAGGTGGCTTTGAAAAATGCGGTAGCCGGACGTGGGCAGGTCCAAACATGTAAACGCTTTGCAGGCCATTGATTGGTAATGTAAACTGCCATGGGATTCTGGCTGGCTGCTGAGGGCTGGAGGGAACGACTGCTGCCTGTCCATTAGACCTCCATCAATGTGTCTCAGCCACGGGCTTTACATCTCCACCCAGCCCTGACCATCTTTCCCATGCTGGACGGTCATCGGAGGGACACACACATACAGTATGTATATATATATATATATATATATATATATATGTACTGTATATGTTTATAAAGGGTGGTTTGGTTTGGTCTAATTGAGCTGACTTGCGGACAGTGTTTATTGGAACGCGGGGCCATTTGTTATGTGTTGCCGGCCGGAGACGCAGCCATGAATCAACCTCAACGTGTATGTACAAACACAGACGCCCTAGTGTGATTACTCAAAATAAACACACAATGGGGATAGACACACACACTCACACACACGCACGCACATGGACAGATCCACGGGCTGGCCCCGATAAACACACTCGCAGGCACGTGCACGCTCACGCCAGCGCGAACCTCATTACTCTCTGAGAGCCTGGAGCCTCTGTGCAGGTTCTCCCTGTGGCCCACTGGACAGTGTGAGTTATGGTCCTGGGCCTGGGAGACACATGGTGTCCACATTAAAGCCGGCCCGCTGGGGTGGGAACCACCGTGTCCCAACCCCCCAGAGGACCGCGGCTACTTTTAGAGCTGACCACAATGCACACCGCATCCCAGAAACCAAGTTGGTCAGGAATACCTCCGTGTGCCGCCAATAGTCGTCCTTGGAATGTCACCGAAAGAGCGCGGCCGTTCCCGGCAAGCACCTTGGCCTACATAGGCATGGCCGTCATCTCTCTTTAGCAGGCACATTCAAAAATCCAGGGGAAGCTGCCGGCAGCCATTGACACCAGCGGTACCTTGGATGTTAACATGCGGGCGAGTTCAACTCCAAAATGGGGTTTCACACGGGACGAGGACACTGCAGGGAGTGGCTCGCCAAGCGGAGGGACGTTTGGCACAGTTGGCAAACAGCTCGGCAGCTTCACAATGGCTCTGGAGGGGACAGGAGGAGCCGGGTCCACACACCCACAGCACCGGGGAGATTTATGGACTGAAGATGTGCCAATGGTAATACGAATCAAAGGAGGGATGGCTGCGTGTGAGAGGCATGCCTCTTTGGTCGGGACGGACCGGGCCTGTCCACACACGTGCGGCCGACTTTGAGCATCTGAAAGGGTTTGAATTTGTTTACCCACCGCCATCTCCATGGCATCCAAACCAGTTCCCAATACTTTTCTCTTGGAATAACAATCCTGCTCACCTTGACGTTGGCAGTCAATGGGGAAAGCATCCACCCAGTGTTGTAAACAGTGCCACCGTTTCTGTGTTTGTTCTTTCACTCTTCCCGGTCCCTTTCCCTCTAATCTTTCCTCTGTCGCTCTTCTTCCTCCCTCTTTGCCCTCTTACTTCTCTCTCTGTATCTCTCTTGTCCTCTCCTCCTCTTCTCGTCTGTCCTTGCTTCCTTCTCCCTTGCCCTGTGCTGTATGGACGAGGCCATCTTTTTTTCTTCCCCTTTTTTTTTTACACAGAATACGCTCTTGAAAAGCTATTCATGGATTTTTCAATGAAACCCCGTTACCTCTCTGCGCTAGTGTGCCCGTGTTTGTGTGTGAGAGAGAGGAGAAGGGGGGTGGGGGGTGGGGGGGGTTCAGAGAGGGAGAGCGGTATTTCGGGGGGCCATGCTACAGTACCATCTGTATGCTAATCTCCTCAGACTTCAGTAAACTTTGATCAAGCGCTCAGGCCTCCTTTTCTCCTTTTCTCCTTCTCCTTCTCCCTCCCTCCCTCTCTCTCTCCCTCCCTCCCTCCGCCACCCCATCCTCTCTCCTTTCCTCTCCTCTCTATGTGCTCAGCAATTACTGTAGCTCCACGGCCCTTTGTGTGGCCACGTATTGCCCTGTTAGGGCAACTGGCGCCCCGCAGGATCTACTCCCCACCCCCATCCCCCTCCTCTGTTTCTGCCCCAGTAACCCTCCACGCTCTCCCCCTCCCCCCTTCCCCTCAGCCGTCCCTCTACGGACTCACCTAGAGAGCCTCCTCTCACGTTATCCCCTTGCTCACCCCCCTTTTCACGTGCTAAACCCCGGCCCCTTCCCCGGCACCTGCGGCTGTGATGCGCCGCAAAACCCGCAGACCCACAACAGATGGTAGCAGCCCCAACCCCCCAACCACCATCCCCCTATCCCCCCCCCCCCCCCCCACCCCCCCCACTTCACCCCACCCCACCCACCTCCTTCCTCTCCCCCTGGCACGGATGGCAGGGCCCCCTGGCAAGCCCAGGCCAAGCCCAATGTGGCGCTGTAAGACTGGGTGCTCGGCATGCCTTTTGTCTGGGCAGAGGTTGGGCGCGCACGTCCCGGGCTATTACAATAACAAAGATATTGGCCAGGAAAGATCCACAGAGCGCTCTTTTTTTCAACAGCTTCCCCTCCCTCCCACAGACTACACGGTCCAGCAGCCATTGTCTTGACCATATGGAGAGGTTAACACGCTGAATGCAGATTTGGTGTAAGGAAAGGACAATGGAAACCTTGTTGCAGTGTTGTCAGTGGTGGTGGTAATGACGGTATCAACACAGATGACCGAGTGACGTGCACACACGCACATACACACACAAGCACACACACACACACCCACCCACTAAAATATAAAAAAATTGGAGAGATTTACACAGAAAGCAATCGTAAACAAGTACAAAATAAAAAAATAATGTAAGTCCATCAGTGTGTGTTTGCGTGTGTAGTGTGTTGTGCTGTGAGGCAGAGGATAATGTGTATTAATCAGAGAAAAGCCTGGCCATATGTTTGCCTAATGCATAAGACTACTGGGCACAGGATGACAGCTCACCACTAAAACAATTAGCCTCATTCCCCATACACATCTTTACAGTAAAGCGTAAGAGTGCGAGTGTGCAGTGTGCAGGATGTGTGTGTGTGTGTGTGTGTGTGTGTGTGTGTGTGTGTGTGCAGTTGGGGAAGGGGGAGGTGTGTGTAAACAGCTGAGAGCACACCACAGGGCATGTGTGTGTGTGTGTGTGTGTGTGTGTGTGTGTGTGTGTGTGTGTGTGTGTGTGTGTGTGTGTGTGTGTGTGTGTGTGCGTGCGTGTTCGTGTGTGTGTGTGTGTGTGTGTTTGCTTAAGGGCGGCAGTGTGGATGGTTGATACTGTCTGTGTGTCTGCCTGTGTTTGTTTTGTTCCCTGACCATGCCACAGACTCTCACAGGCAGTGCTATGTGATCTTGAGGGCCACAGGTTTGAAATGTTGGATGGTTGAACGGCATTTACTTTCTGGGGAGACTTAGCTCTTTTAGCCGTACTGTATTGTTGGGTCCATTATCATCCGCGGACTTGTTTTGCTCTTATAACCAAGCAGGATAAGCCATTTGGCAGATGGTAAGTGTGGCTCCCATGAGGACACACACACACACACACACACACACACACACACACACACACACACACACACACACACAAAGACACCAGACCCCTGTTACGTAATCCACCAGACACCGTTCCCCTCTGAGAGGCTCAGTCCCAAGATGGCCGACTCCAAAATAAACCTGTCTGTCTCACCCTCACTACAGTGCCACCAAAGTCTTGGACTAGCGAAGGAGAGGTTTAAGAAGAACAAAAGGTTTGGATAAAGAAGACACCCAGTTTTCCTCAAGGAGAGTCCGTCCGCCTCTCTCTACCTCAGTGAGCACACCGTCTCCTCCGACTGCCACTCAGACTGGGGGCAACAGATTTCTCTTTCAGGCCTGTCCAGAGGAAAGCTGGGCCAGGCCCCTGGGTTGCACACTCCGTGCAGACTGGCATATAGTTGGCCTGGGCCGGGGGCAGAGGGAGAGAGGGAGCGAGAGGGGCAGAGGGAGAGAGAGGGGAGAGAGAGGAGAGAGAGAGGGGAGAGAGAGGGGAGCTGAAGAGCAGGGAGCCATGTGGCTGATGTTAGTAAACAGTATCCGTCCTCACCCCGCTATTGTGGCGCGCTGCACTGGAGCACTGGGGCGGGGTATCAATCACACCGGCCACACACAGAACGGGACAAAAGCTCCCGCACACACAAACATGGGGCAGACACACACACACACACACAGGGTCTCGCAGACGAATAGAAGAAAAGCCCCTTCGCGCTCGGTGTCTGCTACTCGGCAGCTGCGGCAGTTTCCATGGCGACGGCCGAACAATGCGGGAGAGTCATGAGCGTGTGTGTGGGTGTGCGGGTGTGTGTTTGTGTTCATATCCACTTGAAGTGTGTATGCGTGCGTACATTTATGTGTGGGTGGGTGTGAGAGGGTACAGAGAGAGGGAGAGAGAGAGAGGGGTGTGGGGGGGATACTGAGGACACTCTCTTTATTTCTTTGTGAGGAAAAAGGCTGTTGTGTTCATCTGAATAAGAAAACAAACACAGAGGCAAAACAAGTATGGTGACTGGGTCGGTGACCGGGAGAACTCCCTTTATGACCCTGTCCCAACACGCTCCTGGTGACGGTGTGGCCTGGACCGAGAGAGGGAGGCCAGGACAATGGCAACCCTTTCCTTTTGGTCCACACTGTTAATCATGACAAATGAGGCATAGCCACACGGAGGAGAATGCTTTTTTATGTCTATTTATTTTTCAAAATGAGGTATTTCAAAGTGCTATGAGTTGCAGCACTTAATGTACATTTTTAAGAATGAAAAAACAAACATCTTGTATCCGTTTACCCAGTTTTATGCACCCGATAGTTACAAATATATAAACAAGAAGAGAAATGGGAGAAAAAGGCAAGGTACATGGGAATAGAACAACATTTTTCTGTACAAAAGAATTATTTCAAATAGAGAAAAACAAAACAAGAAGATAGTGATATCTACCGAAAACTCATTTTCATACGAAAATATATGTATCAAATTTAGTATGTATCAGGTTCACACTAAAAGCGTAAAGATGTGTAGAATTAGTAATATGGTACAATACAAAGAAGAAAAAGAGAGAGAGAAGAAAAAAAAACAATATATTGTTATATTACAAAGTTCATGACCCTCAAAAATCAAGGCCGTACAGTACTTTAAAATGTATATAAACTTCCAGTCTAGTTATTGGCAGCTCTCTGACATTGTCCGTATAAAAACCCAAAGACAAAAAAAGGGATTACAAAACAAGGCAGATCTGAGTGTATTTTTGTCTGTACATGACTGTTATTTACAAAAGTGTCGTCTAGCAAGGTGCACAGTTATACATCCATTGACTGTGTTGGAGCACCAGTGTGAGTGATAGAGTAGTGTGAGAGAGAGAGAGAAATAGAAAGAGAGAGAGAGAGAGAGAGAGAGAGAGATAACAACACGTTTGTGACATCATTAGGGTGAGCCAATGGCGTGACGTTGTGGTAGTGTCTTCCTGTTGCAGTGTTGGGGGCCAATAAGCGTCCGCTAGCCCCGTGGTTCCAAGCTGGTGTCACAGTGAGCACAGAAACAAGGTACAAATCAACCATACAAAAAAAAGCGTTGGAGGGCGGAGAGAGATGTGGCCTTGCTCCGCGTTCTTTTTTTTTTCTTTTCTTTTCTTTTCTTTTTACCTTCTCGCCCTCTTTTCTCTCGAATCTTCTTCCTCGATGCGACAGGATTGAAAAACGTAAACCCTAAACATTCTTAACGTCAACAAATGTGCAAAAAAAGTGGCGGCAGTGAAAGTCCGAGTGTCCCTTTCAACCCCCCTCTCCTCCTCCTCCCCCTGTGGGTTTCCGTTCAGAGTGTGACTCTGTACAGACAGTTCCCCCGCTGAGCTGGTGTGTGAGTGAGCAGGAGCCCGGACTCAGCTCTGAGCGCAGGAGGTCTTTCTACACGCTGCAGGCTGGCGGAGACCAGGGGAGGCGAGGGAGAGAGGTCCTCCAGGAGGTACGTGTGTACGTCTATGTGTGTCTGTGAGTGTGTCCGGGGCGGGAGGTCCGTCAGCGAGTCCTGGCCTTCTCCAGCCGCCTCATCAGCTGCTGCCGGCGGGCCTGGAGCCGCTCCTTGTCCTGCTGCAGCCGGCCCTCCTCCGTCTCCAGCGAGCTCACGTACTCGGCCGCCTTCTTCAGGATCAGCACCTTGGCCGCCTTGTCGTTGTGCGCCAGCTCGGGCACGTGGTCACGCAGTGTCAGGAAGCTGGAGCGCAGGTCGTTGCGCCGCTGCCGCTCCAGGATGTTGTGGTTACGCCGGCGCTCGCTGTCCTCCGAATCGGAGCCGCCGCGCGGGCTGCAGTCGCCACTGGCGCTCCGCTTGGCACCGCGGCCCGACAGCGAGCTGGGGAAGCCGCCGCAGGAGGCGGGGGAGGAGGAGGCCGACGGCGGGGAGGAGGAGGACGCAGTCCTGGCTGGAACAGAGGAGGAGGTCTTGTGTTTCTTGGCGGGCGGGGCTGGGTCGTCATCGGAGGCGTGTGGCGAGGGAGCGGCGTAGTTGTGCTGCTGCTGGTGAACGGAGCTCCTCCTGAGGATCAGCTCCTGGGGCGCCCGGCTGACAAATCGACTGCCCACTGGCCCGGAGGCCGCGCCCCCGGAGACCATGCCGGCCTTGGGCCGCACCGAGATGGTGACGGTGCCGGTTGCCATAGGGGACGCCTTGGCGAGGCTGGAGCGCCGCTTCTCCACCGTGACCACGTCGATCTCCTCTTCCTCCTCCTCTTCATCGTCTTCATCCTCCTCATCTTCCTCGTCCTCATCCTCGTCTTCCTCCTCTGAGAAACAATGACAGAGCAAGGAGAACAAAACGTGAATGCCTTAACGCTCTGGCACACCAACTATTCATACTATGTCATCAATGTTTGCGAACAGGGGAGAGGCATGTGTGTCTGTGTGAAAAAAACGTCAAGAGAAAGAGAGCATTGCTCAACTGCACAAAGAAAACGTGCTTCATGTTTAATGTCAGTCACTGCTGTGCTAATCTGCTCTGCAGGCGATGACATGCTCGCTCTCACCGGCTACCAGACAGGCAGGCTTTCTGCTTTTCACTCTCTCGATCATTTTCAACCCTCCCTCCTAATCGATGACAGACTGATTATGACGCCAGTCACCTCGTTTAAGCAACAACAAAGAGGTGATAGGAGCAACTTTCTGAGCTGATATTTTTATTCAGCTTTCCAGTTGATCATGGCTTGGGCCTACTTTTTTTTTTCTTTTGAGGGGATTTGAATACTGCATCTTTATACCTGTGTGTCGTTTCAGCAGAGGAGACTTATGATAAATCGGCATCTTTGAAGATAAGAGGAAGTGGCAAATAGTGAGGCGGTGAGAGCGCAGAGCCCCAGTTAAAATGCCTTTGTGATAATGGCTACCATTATGGGCTCAGGCCCAGCCAAAGAGTGTGGCATTTTACAGCTTACTGTAACCCACTTCAGACGCCTGTGCCCCAGGATGCCGTCTACGCTCTCTCTCTCTCTCACACACACACGCACACACACGCACACACACACACACACACACACACACACACACACACACACACTTACACACTTACACACAAGCAGGCTGGCACAGCAATCAAAACAACACTGCGGCACAGCTGGGTGGACGCGGGGGGGGCGTGGCCCGCCCCACCACATGTTAGACTAGGGAGTGGGTTGTTTGGTGCTCCCCCTCCGCAGAACAGAGCTCATTTAAATTTGACAGAAAAATTGGCTATGTGGAATAAAGAGACCCATTTATGTGACTATTTTAACAAGCGTCTTTGTTCTATCGACAGACAAAGTATGCTCTAATCACCAGTTTTAGCAGAATCAAAAGAAGTATGTCCCAGGTATCTTGCAGGCATTATTTAATCGGTGTTCTCCATCTGTGAGCTACATTTGCTTCTGTGTTAATCCCATTATCTGCTATTGGGTGTCAAGCCGAGGGGAGCCTACTTTGTGCCCAGGGCTTCTACAATGTGTGTAGACTAGGCTACCTAATATCTAGGCTGACACCTTCTATCCCTGTCTTTCAAGTCTGCGGTGTCTCTTTGAAGGGGAAGAGAGCAACGCGCGGTAACAAAAAGAGAGACGCTGCTTAACGCTGCAAGCAGCGGAAGAGTCCTGCAACGGTATTATCTGCTGGTTGGCGGGCGGCAGGCGATCGGATCACCCTTTAAGCCGAGGCGCTGGAGCGGCTCCAGAAAGACAGCTGTCGAGATAGAGCGTTTGTTCAAAGCTGTCACCTCCTAAAGAATCGGGGCCCTCCTCCTGCCTTTTTCTCGCCGGCGGTCCAGTCAGTGGGGGTGTCTGGCAAGCCAAGCCAAGCCTCCTCTCTCTCGGCCAAGTTGGAGTTCTTTTTACTACCGTTTCGCTGCCACCACAAAGGCCACTGGGCTACTCGCGTGAGTTTTTGTTTAAGAAGGACGCATACATTTATATTGAACGGAAGTCAGGGTATTCATGGAAAAGAAAATATTTAAATAATCAGGGGTTACTTTGTAAGGAAACTCCCCCTAAACCAGTTTTTCTAAAGGCCTATAAATCAACGTTTGATATGACTTAATTGTTACACCAAGATTGTACAATGTTTCAAATATTTATCTTCCACGATGAACAATAATTTCCCAATAACAATTCACTAAAAGACACCACCAAGTAAGCTTAACCTGTTAAATGAACACATTTTTTGCCCTCCCTGTCTGTAAAGCAAAAGAAAGCGACGCTGTCAAACCTGTATACTAGGCTATTTCTTTTTTATTTTGGCTGGGATGCCAATTGGGTCTAAGTTCGTAATGTACACAATCACCCATTTGACTGCCATCTGCCGGATGAAGCGCTTGGTGATTACATAAACCTCGATCACTGTGTCACCAGTTTGTGTGCGAGAGTGTGTGCGTGCGCGCGTTGGTAATCCGATTATGAGCAGTCATAATACAATCTTAAATTAAATCAACCCAATTAGACTCCTGCAAAATCTTACACAAATTAGCCCAAAGATTGGCTACGCAAACATACAATGGTATTTTTATATGTGATCGAACTAAAACGTTGTACGTTGTAGAATATCTACTTGTTCAAATTAAAACCAAAACAAAAGGGTCTATGCATCCTCGTCAAATGTCCACTTACCAGAGTCGCTGTACTGAGTCTCTTCTGGGCTACTGTGGGCTGTAGAGGACGGGACGGTCCCGGATATGTCTCTGCTACCGTTTCTTTTGTTGACAGGGAAAGGGAACACTATAGTAGGGTCCACACATTCAGACATAGAGCGGCTCAATTCCGGTGCCTTGACGCTGACATGTTTACTAACTCCGGTGGCAGTGGAAATGGCTTTACCGAGCTTCTCGGTCACCACACGCTCGAGTTTTTCCCTGGCGGAGAATCCACTCCACATACAGTCCTGAATGATGATGTTGTTCGGGTTACTATCCATGGCGGAACCGAAAAGGTCCCCATCTGATGCCCCCCAAATATCGTCCTCAGGCAACAGTAGCAGCTCCGATGCCCAGTCCAATGGGTCACCTAATCCAAAACCCATGAGACTTGCATCCCCGGTGGCTATGGCGAGCTCCCCCGGTAGCGCAGCTCGGCTCGGAGAGAGAGGCGGCGTTGGTAACAACTCAAATTTCTTCCAGATGTCCTCTCCCGGTGGCGCGGAGTCTGGGCCACAGAGGTAGAAGTCATCCTCGTCCGGGTAGAAGCAGGGTTGTAAGGAGTCAAACTCCAAGTCGGAATCTTTACCTATCGTCGTTGGCATTGTTTCCCAATAGGAGCGCCTATAAAGGTCAAACAGAGTAGGTAAATCCCCCATAAAAGACAATTATTAAATTTGCCAAAAGACAATTATTGAATTTGCCTTTGCATCCGTTGTTTAAATTAAACTCTACATACAAAAATAAATTATCCTATTTGAGTGCTGAAAGTCAATTGCTCATACATTGCACTTAAAACTAATAACCAAAGTAGACCCAGTCTAGGTGTGAAGTTTAGTGAGCAGATTTAAGTTGGTTAAAACATATTTTTAATAAAAAGTAAATGTCAATAATGCAGTTACAAGAACATAAGGTCCTAAGAGAAAAATCGCGGATTTAGGAGACACCCCATTTAGCTAGACTTGTATCAAAACAGTAAGATGCCTACCTTGTCCTGACTTGGGATGTTGTGAGTAGTGTTGTCTAGTTTCTTTTGTCAATAATATACACTCGATTTGGAGCATACATCTACCCTTTAGGAGCACAGACAGTCCTCTGAACTTTTTGCAATCGCGCCGCAGAACGTTATCCACTTCAATGTGGTGTAAAGAGGCTCCTCCCACTGGTGCAGGGGCGGGGCCGCTGGAGGGTTGGTGAGACAGTGGGGTAGACAGGACGATAGCCCTCTGGTCTATTATTGTTACTTTCAAGGTGAATGGGGAAACAATGTTAAAATTTCGGTACTTTTGTGCATTTGGCTTTTTTGTTGTTTTTAGAGAAAAATGGCCCAACGAACCCGTGCATTATTTACAAATAAATTAATGAAAAATGTGATCAGACTAATACATTGCAAAAAATAATAATCACTGGATGAGACAAGACCACACAAATCAAGACATTATCTTAAAATCGCATTGTATTGAATATAATTATGTCTTAGTTCCCAGATAGCCAAACCCAACAATCACTATTGCATTGTCTGAGGGCATTTAGGTAACAGCACCCGATGATCAAAGAATCTAGTTCACTGCGCCCTCCAGTGGGCAAAGAGGTGACATACGAAGAGACGAGCTACAGCATATAAAGCGTTGTGCTTTGTCTCTGTGGTGAATTTACTGACAGTGACTGTTGAGCTTCATGCTAGATCTGACCATGACAATGAGTCAATATTACTCAAACAGGAAAACAGCATGTTAGACACTCGAGACTTTGAAAAGCCCTCTGCAGCGGTTCCATTTGTAACAATGTTGCATCTCCGGCAGAATAGCCGTTCAGAGTTGTTACGTAAGGGACAGAGACCGTATAGTCGTTGCCTTGAGTCATTCCCATTCCCTTTTTGTAATGATAGGCTGGGCGGAATGCTCATCTGTAATTATGCGCAAAGGCTGCGTCCTGGCACGGGCACAGAGATAGACTTTTAACTTCTTCAGGGAAACCGTTTGCTTAACGAATGCCAAACGACTGACAGGCTATGATGTACTAGATACAAAAGTACATAGCACGGACTAGAAAGAAACTGAAGAGAAAAATAATGTTTTAGGTTGATATTGCGTCATTAAAATCCAACCTTGACATTTTCGTTTAACGAACTGTGGTAGTTTTAAGCGCGCGCGCGCGCGCGCGAGAGAGAGGGAGAGAGAGAGAGAGAGAGAGAGAGAGAGAGAGAGAGAGAGAGAGAGAGAGAGAGAGAGAGAGAGAGAGAGAGAGAGAGAAAAGAGGAGAGTGAATATTTGCAGCTGGACTGTCTGAAGAGGGAGTGGGAATGGCAGGGAGTTTCCTGGGACTAGGATGTCTGCTCCCAGGAATAAAGAGCTGGGATGGGACCATGAGTTCTCCCCTGCCTCTCCAGCTTGTTTTCCTAAACTACTGTTCTATCCCGACCCCTCCGCAGAAACAGCTTCCGCTGTGACACGCAGAAAAGTGAGTGGGAGTGAGAAACTACAGAATGAAAAAGAGATGGAAGAAGAAAAGGGAGAGAGAGGGAGATACTTTGCACTCCCTATAGTATGGGTGAAAAAGGGAAGGTATCTAAGTTAAAGGTAATGATAAAAAGGATGGATAGATGCAGAGATACTGGGCATCGCCCCCATTGGCATAGCAGAGCTAGTGTGTGCCTGTGTTTGTCCCAGGAGGTGTGTGGGTGTGTACATGGGCCTGTTTGTTCTTTGAAGCAGGTTGCTACAACACATCCCTAATAATCTTATCAACTGCTGTGGGAAAGACTAACCTCTGTGATGATAATTAAGTGATTACCATGCCTGGCTGATATCTTGCTCTGGCGTTCATCGTCAGAAATGAGAGAAACTGCTGCAGAACACCCGCAGCCCAGATTCAGTGGCTACAGAGTTAAATTGAAATGTTACACACCCAGTGACGGAGACAGAGGGAGAGGCGTGTGAGAGCTGGAACAACACTGGGCGTCTGGGCCTGTTGTTTTTACGACAATGGAGAAATGCCCCCACCCCTGTTCCCCCCTAACCCCCTGCCCCCCCATCCCCCCACCCCCAAACACCCAACATGGATGGTTAAGCAATTGGGCCATTTTGGATAAAAGATTCATAAGTCACCAGCAGTGTTTGGAGGCAAAACAAACGAGCCCCCCTAAAAAGGCCAGCTCCACGGTGAGGACACAGGGACGGCCGACGTGGCACGGCCCATCAATTAAACATGCAGGGGACCAGTGGCAGCTTGTTGTTGTTGTGCACGGTCGGGTTGTTCACGGGGGGGGGGGGGGTTGTTGTTGGGGTCTGTTGTCTTGTTTCCCTGGCGAAGAGGTCAGGGGTCAGCTATGAATAAGACCGTCAGCGAGACAGCTCGCCATGCCCGCCAGCGCGTGGCATTCTGACTCGAGACCCCCTTCTGACCCGCCGCGGCTCTGCTGCACGGACGCCGCCGCCATCCAGAGGACCTCTGGCCGTCCTGCTCGGTCGTGCAGGCTCAGCCGAGGCACCAGTGCGGGATTGTGGTCTACCCACCCGCATGCGTGGCCCCGTCAGATGTGACGCCCTTGCCGTGGATATCAGATGTCGGGACACCCCAGTACAGGAAGCGCCTGGGTTGACAGACCCATTATACAACATCTCAACCCGGTAGCTAGCCTCGCAGATGAGACACCTGAGTGGGCTGTGGGGGATTTCCGATTCATTCCTGATATCTTCCTGGCCCTGAGCATACGCCCAGACCTACTGGCTCGCATGTGCAGACTAGCCCAGAGAGAAGACACAGGCCCTGGGTACAACCCAGAGCTCACCTCCATTGGGTTAAACCCCACCGACCAGTCTGGCTCAGTAACACACGGGGATCCACCATGGCCTGGAACGGGCGAGAGACCCGTCCGATACGTTCCCTGTCAGCCCTACGTTGTGAACAGAGCTCTCCGCTGCTGTGTGGCGCTGCCGGGCCGACCTTCAGTCTGCGAAAGGCATTAGGGCCTGTCCTTCTTTAATCATCTCCGTTGTCAGATTCCTTAGTGGCTTCTCCCCCACAGCCAAGCCGGAGGCTTTGGCACTGTTTGTCCCTGATCCAGTCCATTAGATTTCCTCTGCCCCGGCCCCGGCCCAGCGTAAACTATGTAGCCCCTCATCACTCTCCCCTCACCCTCAGCTTCCCCTCCCTTCCCCTCGCACCAAACCAAGCGTCTCATCCCTTGAAGAAGCTCCACAGCGATCGCACCATGTTTCTGTAGGCAGCGACCCCTCTTAAGACTGTATTTCTCCTTCCCCCCTTCACCCCAGCCAATGGTGGTCCCTTGCTTTAAGCTCCTCACATACAGGTAGGTCTCTTTCTAGGTGGCCAACAGTGAAACTGTGACAAAGACTGAGAGCCTATAGCTCTATTTTAACATGAATGAGGTGTTATCAATGTTTAATGCTGAGCGTTGAGCGGATGAGGCTTTCATTGAATGACATCTGCATGGAGGACTTAGTTTACCCAGACGAGGGGCTGTATCCCGGAACAGGCTTTCCCAAGACCTTGAGCTAGTGATTTACGTGAGGATAAGTGTGGTTTCTTTTCTGCTGCCAGGGTTGATTTCATAAAAGGTTTTGCAAGAGAACATTTACCCTTAGAGAAAAGCAGGAGCAAGTTGGAACAAAGCTGACAGGAATTCAAATGAAACCGTGGTGATAATAAAATAGTATTAATACCGAGATACTATGTCTCTGAAGCAAACAAATGTTGATTATAACATTTCAACCTTGCCAAAAACACATATTGGAAGATAAATTGTGTAAAAAGAATGAGGCAGCTCTCCAGTCTTGCTTATGTTTAGATTTTTCTTTTTCCACAATAACCTCGGTTGAGAAACAGTGCAGGCCTACTGCAGTAACTCTGCTTTAAGCTGCAGCTTAAGCGTGAGGTGTGTCAGCAGAAATGAAGTGTGTCTTCATGTAATAGCTTGTCCTCATACTCTCCCTGACTGTACATACGGATGGATGCCTTAGGTTTAATCCCAGCAAACCCACACAAAATGAATCATCATTCACCTTAATGTAAACAGCACTCCCTATACTTAAACCAAAAGACAGAGACAATGTTGATATGTAAAATGTTAGGATCTCACATTCCCTTTCCAAGTTCAAACAT
>CM030185.1:6145865-6153365 GCA_017639675.1 Aplochiton taeniatus | reverse complement strand
GGCAGCTCCTACCTTTAAGTCTCTATGTGTGCTGCCATGCCCTGTACATTTGTTGCTGGACCTATACTGCACTCTCCCCTCGGCGTCGCCCCTCTCCGTGTGTGGGTTCCATGTCCTTTACATAAGCGAGTGGGGCCCCACATGGAGTAATCACAGTGCTAAATTTAACGGCAGGGGATAAGAGGGGGAAATCAGGCAGGCCTAAATCAAAGGCTGTATTATCAGCCCAAACAGCATGGCGATCTGATAAACATATTGGGGGGGGGGGGGGGGGGGGGGTCACTTAACCAGCCTTTAATGAAAAGAGGGGGTCGGACTCAATAGGGGAAATGCTTAAGCAGATAATAAGAACTAAAGCTAGGTGTGGTGTTTGTGTAGGTTGAAATTGTGTTTATTTTATTTGGGGTGTTTGTGTTTTTGTGTGTTATTTTGCTTATGGCTGGAAGTGTATGTGTATGTGTGTGTCTGTAGGCTAGTGAAGTCCTGTGCAGAGGAATCAGTGTGTGAGGGGTTTTCTATAGCCAGCCTCTGGATCGTGACTGGTCCCACAACAGGAGGAGGAAACACTGCTCCCTGGTTACCTTGGGGAGCGATTGTGTTTGAGTGGAGCGGAGTCAGGAGGAGGGGGTGAATGGAATGAAGAGTGGAGCAGGAAGACAGATCGCCCGTGGCGACCGGGACTTCCTGTCAGAGCCCGGCCAGTGAGCGAGAGCGCCACTCTTGGGGAAATGGTCTCTAATCGCAATAATCAACTTGATTAGCCCCCGCACTCGCTGCAGCCCCCCAGACCTCAGGCTCACCGCCCGCCACCCAGGCTGCTGCTGGCCTGCACACGCTCTCCGCTGGGTAGAGGGAGGGAGGGAGGGAGGGAGGGAGGGAGGGGGGATAGAGAGAAAGTGAGTCAACTTACTGACTTACTGACTGACTGACTAACTGGTAGTATTGACAAGCACAAAGAGTTGATGGAAGACAGAGGGAGAGTGAGCAGAGACCTGTGCCACCACAACGATGGGGCCGTAGTCGAGGCAGAAAATGGCGGTGATATAGGCAGAAGGAGTTTCATAAGGTCCTGTCCGGAAATCTCACGTGGGGACGCTTGATTCAATGATGTGGGAAAATGAAGCAACGAGGCCGGACAGAAACTTCCCCTCAGAGAGTTCAGTTGGGTCAAATACATAAGTAAACCAAACTGTGTCACACACAAATAGCTCCCCCTGGGAAAACCCAGCAGCACAGAATTTACATTGTGAAAACATTCTGACTATTTATTATCTCTATTTCCCATTGGGCAAAAGTAATGGGTTGGCCAGATTACAAATAATATATGTTTGGATGCATATTGGGTTTTTTCTGTTTAAAAGAATAGACTGGCCACAAACTCGATTTGAGCAATTTCCTTTAACATGAAAACAAAAGATTGAAACAAAATGATCTGGCCCATTTTTCTTATATAAATATATAAAGAATAAATATATATATATATATAATATAGGGTGGCAAATTCAACAGTTGAAAGAGTTAGTACACCTTAAACAGAAGAAAAGCCACTGTTGGCAAACTGATTAGTGAGTCAGCATTCTCCCCACTCATCGATTTTCCGTCTAAACAGGCTGTCCATCGGGTCACTGTCTCTTCCTGTTTACCTGTGCCGTTGACCTCGGATCTAAAGGACCACTGTCTCCGTGTGCTCTGGACCTGGCCTGGGGAACAAAACGCTCACACACACACACACACACACACACACACACACACACACACACACACACACACACATACACACACACACACACACACACACACACACACACACACACACACATACACACACACACACAAACACACACACACACGCACACACAGCCATCTTCAAAGTGAAGGCAAAGTTTACCCATGCTTGAGATTCCACAGGCGGCCCTGTCCGCGGGCTTTGTGTGCACAGATAAGGAAGCAGCTTCCTGCCCCAAACACACACACAGACTAACAGACAAAGGGAGAGGGGGAAAAGAGGGCGAGACACAGAGATAGCGTGGTGGGGGAACAGCCCGGCCTAACACGTGCCTAAAAACCTCAATGGGTGAACAGAGGATGTGCATTGACTTTTTATTGGGTTTTATTGCCGTTTGGCAGTGTAATCAGTGTGAATGGTGTGTGTGTGTGTGTGTGTGTCTGTGTGTGTGTGTGTGTGTGTGTGTGTGTGTGTGTGTGTGTGTCCGGACCGGCAAATGTAATTTGCGTGTGGTGCAGTGTGATTGATGCCGTCAGAGTGCTAACCGGATTTGAATGAGGAGGCGACTCGTTCGGGCCCCCTCATAGACCCTCGACAAAACGCTCCCAGCATCCACTCCTCCTGTGGCCTCGCCAAACAGTTGATCCATTGAGCCTTAATGGACAGAGTTGACTATTTACAGGTATCCCTGGGAAACCGAGATGGCAATCCACCGGAACTCCAATCAGCCATCATTGGCTCGCGCAGCTCCCGTGCACGGCAGGGCAGGGACGGGGCTTTTTGACCGGCTCCTGAACTTGGACATAATGGGAGTCCTGTTCCTGTTCCATCTCTCACTGTAATGGTACTGTAAACCAGGGGCCCAGGTCGGGACGGGCCCGGCACAGCCTGGCAGGGCCCCCGAGCCACATTGCCTCCCCGCTCTGGCATTCGCCGCGCTGTCGGCTGGACGCCTCCAAATTAGAGAGGCGGAGGGAAATGCTGGCCTGTCTGTCAACATGATGGGTGAAAGGAAGAGAGAGGAAATTTCAACATAATGTATTTCAATTAGCCGCCTGCATTTGAAAGGAATGAGGGGCCTTCCGACCACCACCCCCCTCCCCCCCCTGCACCCCAGATGGAAAAAAAGCGTCTAATCTTGGTGGGCGAGTGCGTGTGTGTACTGTATGTGTGTGTGTGTGTCTTTGTGTTTGTAGTGATTATGATGGTGGTCTCTAAACAGTAACACTGTGATGCCTCGTGGCTATAAGCAAATCAACAGTAACGTTCCCCTGGCTATGTCCTGGACAGGGCGTCTGATTTTGATTGGTTTCTCTCCGTGAACCAGTCCGAGCACACACAGGAAGTGCTTGTTTGTTCCGACCAACGCTGCTTCCTGCCCAGCCGTGAGTGTGTGAGTTTTTCCAGCGCTGTAATCAGGGCCGGCGTGTGTTTGTGTGGGAGGGTATGTGCGTTACTCCTCCGTTCCCCGTTCCGGGCCGGGATTTCAAAGTGCCGCTCTTGCTGGGGTTCAGGCGGAAGTGCCTGGCAGCCAAGGATGAGATCCCTTGTTCGGGACTTCCTCCCCACACAGGAAGTGGAGGCGCAGCTGAGAGGGAAAGGGCTCTTCCTCTGCTGCCTCGACCTCGCGTTGTCCCCCTGTCCTCCTCCCTGATCCGTGTTTTGTCTCACAAGTGAGATAGAGTCTTTTCCATTCCTCTCTCACTCTCTCTCTCTGACAGAGCCGGAAGTGGAGGCTTGCCGTGTTTACTCTCTCCCACCATGGGCACCCAAAGGACTCTGGGAAAGGGTAATCCCCTTCACTTGAGAAAAAGAGAGAGAGAGAGAGAGAGAGAGAGAGAGAGAGAGAGAGAGACCCAAGAGAGCAAACCCGAGAGAGAGAGGGAGAGAGAGAGAGAGAGAGAGAGAGAGAGAGAGAGAGAGAGAGAGAGCAAGAGAGAGAGAGAGAACAGAATAGTGGCTGTGCTGGAGCTCAGGGGAGTGTAGTCCTTTCTCTGGGCCCATATGAGCCTGCCACTGTGCTCTCACTACGGCCTTCCATGTCCACCATTTTGCACTGAGTGCTGAAGAATGCTGCACATGTCGGGACGGGAGAGGGAGGGGGTTCCTTAACGGGCCGTGAGCAGTGAGGACCAGTGGCCGTGGCTATCGCTCCGTCGATCTGTGTGCGCGTCGTGTCCTCAGGGCAGTCACGGGCTCATGATGCTCATGTGACTGGCACAGGGTCCATACACAGAGAGAGGGGTCTATCTGTTTGCCTGGCCAGTGTCCGGAAGATTCCTCCCCAAGGCCCATTAAGGAATGAATGAAAACTAGTGAGGGGTGTACGAGGCGGGGACAGCGCCGGGGGGACGGGGGGTGAGACAGGCCGAGGGAGGTTCCTGCGCGTGTGTGTTGTTGTCCACTAGCTTCGTTGATGTCTTTGAGGGTCTGCGGTGGCTGTTTCGGTCACCGTATTGCCCGTCCTCCATGGCCAGGAGTGGGAAGTGTCTATTTGTCTGCGAGAGTGAGCGCACAGAGGTCCCTGACGGTGCCCCAGGCTCACGCAGGTCCCCAGACACAGTGGTGGTTTGGACGGGTCTCCATGAGTCAGGGTGGCCCCGGGACCAAGCCACGGAGGTCAGCGAGTACGAGGAGGGACAGCTGGAGGAACGCTGGGAGGAGCAGAGCCGGAATGAATACCATCGTTTATAGCAGACATCACACATCAGGCCCCTATCTGTAGGATGCATTGTTCCCAGTGCTGAAGTCCACTGCCCCACAGGATATGGACAGCAATTTGTGTTTGTGTGTGTGTTTGTGTGTAGGGGGAGTGGGTGTGAGTTTGTCATGTGGGGGTGTGTGGTGAGCGACGTTCACTTTGGCTCACTGTGTGTGTGTGTGTGTGTGTGTGTGTGTGTGTGTGTGTGTGTGTGTGTGTGTTTGTGTGTGTGTGTGTGTGTGTGTGTGTGTATGCATGTGGATTGGTGCGTGTCATACGAGGGCAGATGTGGGTATGTGTGCGCGCCAGTGTTTATGCGCACGTGTGCGTCGTGCATGTGTGTGTCTGTTTGAGCGCGTGTGTGTGTGTGCTCTAGTCAGGCGTAGTCGCTGTCAAAATGTTTACGGGAGTTTGACCCAGCTTTCATGCGGCCGTGTCAGCCTCTCTCTCTGTGTGTCTGTAACACTGGCGCTACCAAAACTGTGAGGTTTCAAAAGTAAACAATGGCTAACCGCATCCTGAGGTGACCCAGTTGTGGTGTCAGCTGTGGTGGATTCTTATGTTAGGCCTCACCTAATGCTCTTTGTCAAAGATGTGTGTGTGTGCGTGTCCACTCAGTAACATGATAGGAATGACTACCGATGTACTGGAACAGTTATAATACGTCAATGAATATTATTAAAAGGCTAGACAACTAATTTGGGAAACGAGACAATATGCACATAACATAACGTTTTTATTGAATTATGTGGAGAGGAAACATTTGGGAAGGGCTTTAAACTTCTGAGTTTTGATCATTTGGCTTTTGGATGTCTTGTGATCACATGGCTATTTAAATGATTTCATTTTGTGGATTCTAACCATGCACTTCAGATAAAAATGCAGTTTATGGCCACGTAAAATTGTCATTGCCACCATTTCAGTTGGAATGTGTTCGTTTCCTTTAAAGTTGAGACCATATTAAAATGGAGACTCCATACATTATAAACAGACATTTTAAAGAAACAAATGTATGGCGGTTTCAGTGGATTTCCCCCGAGGTGAAAGAAGGTGGTATTTAAACGAGCTGGCAATATATCACAACCTGTTTCCATTTACTACTGGGATATTTTGGTCCCATAAACTTTGGTCCCTGGGCTTTAGGGTGGGCCAGGGGTTGCTGACCTGGATGCCTAGAGAGAGGCACCTCAGCTGGGTCAGGGCCAGGAAGAATCAGCCTGTGGCTGGTGGAGGTGGTGGAGGAGGTGGTGGTGGTCTTTGGGGCCAGCTGTTGCGTGCTGGACTGTCAGCACAGCAATGAAAGAAGGTTTAAGGCTGCTACCATCCGCCTACCCTCCTCTCACATTACAAGGGGACTATCTACTAGATTACAATTTAGATTTGCTGACTTCTGGTACGTGAGAAAATATATATTAAAAACAAAATACTGGTTGATAGAGATCCATGCTATTTCAACCCGACCGAACATGCAACCTCTGACTGAACCTTATGGTACTCCTTATAATAACTTTTTAAAAGTTTGCTATCGCGTTGTGGATGTGAATTGTCTCATGCAAGTTACAAATATAAAATGTACACGTACAGGTTATAATTATGCGCATATGCATCTTTATTCAGCTTCTCTATATCTTCACTCCACACATGCACATTTTGTAAGTGATAAAGTCGTATATTATTTGTAATATGTATTTTCCCAGAAGTCAGCAAGTCTATATTGGAATCTAGTAGATAGTCCCCCTGTTATGTGAGGGGGGTAGGCTGGTGGTAGCAGCCTTAAACCTTCTTTCATTGCTGTGCTGACTTAACTGTGGCTCACTAACATTTGAGCATGGATTGGCCAGCCCAAATCAGGTTCTTACCTCATAGGTCAACCATTGATCCCAGTTAGACGGCAAAGACTCTTTCCTGTTAAAGCTAACGCTTTCTGTTGCCCATTGGTTGGTCTTGACCCTCTCACGGATTGGTTAACAGCATCTTCAATAGTTGACCAATCAGGCAAAATGCTCAAATGTTTTAGTTAGTCACCGCAAAAGCGAAATCTCACTGATAAAATGTGTGTGTGGAGTGAAGATATGCAAGAGCCAAAGGAAGATTTACATTTTTGTCATACTTGAAAAATCACATCACTTTATGCAAACAGAAATTAGTTGCAAACCTTTTTTTTTTTCTTTTACAGTTGAAAAATTAAAGTCCTTAATCTAGCTCCACCCAGCAGAGAGTGGGGGCATTGTGGCCAGCTCTCAGTTCTCTTGGCCAGGCCTCCCATCTCATAGTCTACACCCCCCCCCCCCTCCCCCCAACAGGGGTTTAACCTGGGTGCCCTTTCAATGAGAGGCCTGGGTCGGCTCTCAACGCTGACCGCTCCGGGGTTAACCCCAGGGGTCAAAGGTCACTGGATCACAGGCTCCACAATACCCCAGATTGTTTATTGTTGACGCTAGAGTGAGTGTTGAGAGGAAGAGGGGGAGGTGTTTCAATGGGTGTTTGTGTGTGTGTGTGTGTGTGTGTGTGTGTGTGTGTGTGTGTGTGTGTGTGTGTGTGTGTGTGTATGTGCTTGTGTGAAAGAGAGATAGAGAGAGTGTATCTGTGTGTGTGTGTAACGCTGGAACCTGATTGGCCGGACCACCGTCACAGATGAAACCTTGAAGGACTGCGGTTTCTCTAAGCTCCTGTTAGCGTGGATTTGGAGGCTGCCCTTTGAGGAGGGAAATTTAATTTCCTCCCCCCTGGCTCAGCGACCCTGTTTTGGTACCTCTGCCTGGGGAATGGAGAGAGAGAGGTGAAACCCCTCCGCCCCTCTGTGAGAGGCTCCAGAGAGCGTGGGGCAGTGATCGCAGGGCGCCGTGACGCGACGCGGGGGAGAATGTGGCCCTGCGGCCATCTGTCAGTCTGTCTGTCTCCCGTGTCACTCCTGTATGGCTCCTCTCAACTGTCTGGGTGCTCGTTTCACTCCTTTTGTCGGCGCAGTGAGCAGCGGACATTTCTCTGGTGGCGTTGACCTCCCGAGGATCACGTGCATGCCAGCAAGAAGGGGACTGAGACGAGCCGATATTGATGGAGCCTAATCAATGGG
>CM030185.1:6120865-6140865 GCA_017639675.1 Aplochiton taeniatus | reverse complement strand
AACACACACCCGTCCCCCTGAACACAGCATCAGTCTGGGCTTGTTTGATGGCGGGGGTGGGGTGCGGTGTGTGTGTTTGTGGGGAGGGAGGGGGTTGCTGTGTCGGACATCAGCCCCTTGTAGTTATCGATCAGCTCATTGGCTTCTGAAGAGCAAGGTCGCGAGGGTCGCCCGTCACAGCACGGCGATGCTAACGCACACGCACATCAAAGCGGAGCGGTGGTGCGTGCGGCCGACACAGGAGGACGGCCGTTGGGGGCCGAGGGGGAGAGACAGAGATAGAGAGAGGAGGAGGGGTTGGGGGGGCTGAACTAACACTATTAGAGCCCCCTATCTGATCATGCTGGACAGAAGGCCACAGAGGCCATGTCAGACTGATAGCTGACCACTACAAAGACAGCTTGTTCCGGTCCAGGCGAGTGGGAGGGAGCACTGTACGGGGGGGGGGGGGCAGGGGGCCAGGGGGCCGTTCCTCCGCATGAGGTGTCCTTATCGGCCCCAATCATCTCCACTGCCATGGGAACGGCGGACTTGTGCGGTTGCGGTGTGTGTGCGGAGGCTAGATCCACATCGCCGAGTGAAAACGCCGTCGGCTCGACGAAGGACGAGCACGCGTGCCACATGTGTGGGACCGAAATAGAGAGAGCGAGAAACAGAGAGAGAGAGAGAAACAGCGAGAGAAAGAGAAGAACACTCTCCTTTTCTCTTGATCCATGTGACTTCATTCCACCACCCTGTGTGTCTGCTCTGTACGTGCTGTTGTGGGTCTGAGCGGGCCCCGGCTGGTAGCAGAGCGGGCCTCATGTGAGCCGGCATCTGAATGCCAAGCATGCGGCGGACCCGGCCTGTGAAGTATGCGCGCTATGCTTTATTCTGCTTCCGCGCCACTACATCCCCACTTTGACGTTTGGCTGTGATAAGAGGAAAGCCTTGAATCCCACACATATCCATCGGGGGGGAAATTCCGACCGCCGCGGATCCCGGGACCCTGACTTGGCACTCCCACACCATTGGCCAGTGCGGTAGGCCCACCGCGTCCAGTGGCTGGCTGGACAATGCAGGGATTGAGGCTCCGATGCATGGGGGCTATTCAGCCTTCCTATCGCTAGCATCTGCAATGCTAATGACGCCGTGGCCAACTGAGTCGGCTCCGTGGTTGGGAAGCAAAAGGCCGCGTCTTCTCTCTCTCTTTCTGTCTCTTTCTTTCTGTTCGTTTTCTTGTTCTGGCGTCCTTTGACTCAGTAAATACTCTCTCTCTTTCCCTCTCTTTTTCTCCCTTTTCCTTTTGTCTCACCCATGTTCTTTCTCAGTAGGAGTAGGTCAGAGGAAGACATTTGAGTCAGCTGTGCGTCGTCATTACGCACTGACAGCCAAATATATCCTATGCATACGCTGGCATTCAGCACAGGAATTCAGTCAAATATCGTTTTTCATGAGCTATAAGAAATGAAACACTGAGATAGTTTAGTTTGCTGGGCATTCATTAAGTGGCTGAGTGCCCTGTCGGCAGAAGCACAGCCAAATTCCCATTCCTGAAAACCATGAGACGCCTCCCTACAAACAAAAATTCAGTCGCCACAGAACTTTCTTGAGAATTCACAATTCAAGCTCTCGCTAAATCACACTCTCTTTCTCTCAAGTACTCTGTCTCTCTGTCTCTCTCTCTCTCACTCAAACACTCCCTCTTTCTCTCTCTCTTTCTCTCTGTCACACACACACATCCACACACGCACACCCACACCCTGCAAGTACACAGGCAGCTTTCTTGTGGCCGGAGACTTTGTTATGTCAGTGTCAGTTTTGCCTTCCCTCCTCCAACAGGGGCAGACGGTCAGCGTGCCGGAGAGAAGGAGGAGGAGGAGGTGGAGGGCTGCCAGGGGAGCTCGGCCCGGCTGCTGCCCCGGAGGTAGCTTCCTGTATTACAGCTGGGCCCTTGTTCTGGGGCCGGTACTGGCCACGGCACGCTAATCTCCCACGAGTCCTTCCACATGGGGAGAGAGGCCGCCGCCGCGGCGCACCGCCGTTTTCTCTCTCCTCGGACAAAGAAGAAAAGGGGATTGTGTGCGAAGAGCTCCCTGGTCCAGCTTGGGGTACGTACAGCCTGTGTGTGTGTGTGTGTGTGTGTGTGTGTGCGTGCGTGCGTGCGTGTGCGTGCGTGTGTGTGTGAATCAGTCAACCGCCGGGATGAATCAGCCCTTTGACTGGGAACATGGAGTGGTAGCTAGCTGAGGTGTTCAGGGCGAGAGCCATTCAGCTGTCACCAGCTGACCTCACCACCAACACAGCATGTGTTCAGGAGCACAGGAAACAGGGCTCTCGCTCTCTGGGTTTCACACACACACACACACACACACACACACACACACACACACACACACACACACACACACACACACACACACACACACACACACACACACACACACAAACACACTGATCAATGCACACTCACACCTCATTATGTGATCATTAGGAAACCTGGATTGAGTTGACACAGAGAGGATTGGAAGGGGGCCAACTTGCATCTTGGAAATCTCATTTGGCACCCTCCAATTTGTTTCCCTCCTCTGGTGACCTCTGACCTATATGCACCCCTGTGTCCCCCTGGGCCGAGGAAGTGACCCCCAACAGAGGTCGCTGGAAGTTACATGGGGCGGGACCAGGTCCCTGTGCTCTGATAGGACCTTATGAAAAGAGGTTAAGGTGGGTGAACTCATCCCGACTCCAACGACAACAGGGCATGCCAGCCGCCCTCACTGCATGCTGGGAAGTGATGTCTAAGAGGGAGTGCAGCTTGAGCATACAGAATGAAATGGAGTCCTGTTCGCAGGCTTTGTGGGCCGACTAAGAGGTCGGTCAGACACTTGGTATTAAATCAACAACGCCGTTGTTTCTACAAAAGAAAAAGGCCCAAAGCTGTGGATGGTCCGAATGGGGGGCCATTTCAGACCTGAAACCGAGATGATATATGTGAGGCCGTGATTTGACAAGACAGCTGGTGCCACAGTGTTACGGAGGGCTCTGATTGGAGCTGACAGCTGGCCACGTCCGACACTGTTTTTAGGGGCTCTCTAAGTGTGTGCATTATCAGTGAGGTCATCCTTTTATCGCGCCAGGCTAATGCTTTTGCACTCGTATTTATCCAGCTCCAATACAAAGCCACAGCTGTGGATCCTCAAAAGAAGGAGCTTTGATGTGCTGCACACGTTTTTAGCTTTGTCGCGCTAAGTGAAACATGTTGTATTACTTATTTTATCTGCCTGCCTCGTTGCTTATGGAAATGCCTCTTAGGGCTTTGGAGCTGCCGCTCCTTGGTAATCGCTGGAGCCAATTTCCAAACAGGATCCCTTTAGTGACAAGACACGCTTCAGCAAACGTCTTCTTTTTTCTTCGCCCTCCTGAAATTCTTGTTTTCTTTCAAATCTGCGGTAACGGCTGTTCCGAACGAAACCCAGCGTGACACCCCCCCACCCCCCCTCCTCCTCCCCTCTGTCCCTTCACGGGAGTGGGAACTAACCAGTCGGCCCAGCCAGTGGGGCTGACAACAGATTACCCCCCAGAGCCCCCCCAGTCCGTCAAACACACAGGGAACATGAGACCTCTGAACAGCCGGGAGACAGACACACACCCACATACACACATGCAAATGTGAGCAGACTCATGCAGTGGAGTTCTTTTATGTAGTTACACAGACTGATATTGAACACCACGTACTGAACAGGCAACACAGCACCCAATCCCCCGCCCCCTTTTCCTGCTCTATCGACAGCTGAAGCGATTACATAAGCGTGCTCACACTGCGGACCATGCCACTGGTGCTCCGGGAGGGGTGCCACCACCGCCAAGGCTGTCCCAGATGGCTGTCCCTGCCTGCCTGCCTGCCTGCCTGTCTCCCTGCCTGTCTCCCTGCCTGTCTTCCTGCCTGTCTCCCTGCCTGTCTCCTGCCTGCCTGTCTTTCTGTTTCCCTGCCTGCATGCCTCTGGCACCTGGGAATCATTTGGTTGTTTATTTGGCTTTTCTTGACGGCTACCAGTGTTTCCTTTGTGTGTTTGTGCCCTCTGCACTCCTCCCCCTCATCAAAACCCCACCACCCCAAACACAACCATGTCCCTTTGGGCCATGCAAAATTGTAGCACGACCACCAATAAAATGAACCCCCTCCCCACCACCTCCTCAGGCGCTCCGCAAACACTGGTGGAGGGATTTAAACGGACTCTTTGGGGAAACTGTTGTTTGCTATTATTTGTCGTCTTTTGGCCCTTTGACTTAAAAGCCTCCCTGCCTCCCCACTCCAAACGTGGGTTTGTTTGGGGGCTACTGACCTGCACGGGGAACCTGCTATCTGCACGGGGAAAATTCCATGAATCAACACGGAGCTCCAATGCACAGACAAGCAAAGGGCCAGAACTGTAGAACAACAGCTTCGGGTCAGCGGGCCTTCCGAGGCTTTCAGCTTTGAACTTCATGCCTTGCCGCGTCAGACTCCAAATTCCCAACCCAAACGCTCACACACAAGGAGCTTTCCCTCCGCTCCAGGAGTGACAAGAATTCATTTAACATAATAAGCACTATTAGGCTCTCACTCTCCGCGAGAAAAACTCTGGTCCTGGTCCTTGGTACCCGGCGGACATTCCCATTAAAACATCCCGAAGCCCTCTCCTTTCAGAGCAGGCCGGCTCATTAGCGAAAAGGGAGCGTCGGTAACCTGCATTAGCCCGACGGAGTCCGCTTATGAGCTAACGAGGCTCACTCAATTAGCTAACTAGATAACGAGCATGGTAATGAGGTGCCCGAACAGGGTCATGATGTAATCGAATAGCCCGCACTCGGAGGAGACTGGTTAATGTGCGCGATGAGCTCTTAGGGGGAATTAAAACTGGAAATGAATACGAGCATCGGGCAGACTTATTACGGCGAGTCCCTGGAGCTGTTACCTCCTAATAGGAGATTTAATAATCAAACCCAGGAGGATTCCGTTCTGTGAAGGAGGGGAAAAGGCGGCCTTCAAAAGACTTGTTTACAATGTGTTTAGGAAAAGGAAAAAACCATTAGCTCATCTAGGAAAGAGGCAGCAACAGCCGAGGGGGGGGGGTAGAAGTGAAACTTACGAGATTCACCGGCATGTGCAAACCGGCGGTTCAATCATTGAGTGTGTGTGTGTGTCTCCGCGTCTTCCACATTACCATGCGGGCAGTGGACTGTGTAGGTGTGAGCGCGTGTGTGTGTTTGAGTGTATGTGCTGGCTCCTCCCGGTGGGTTATGGTCGGTGAACACATTCCCTCCTCCCCTCCAGCTTATGATTCAGCGGAAAGTTCCTACGCCGCTGCTTCGAGAGGCTTTTGGAGAACCCAGGGAGTGAAACCAAAACACGGGCAGCTCCAGGCCTGATCCCGAGGGCCTCCCCCCCACCCAATCAAAGGAGCCGTGATTACGAGGAACACCACCGGGAGCATGGGAAGTGGGGTCGGAATATAATGAGAGGCGGGAGCAATCATGCCGGCCTACCATTGGCTGATCATCAAGAACATTTTCTCACCGACATCCTTTTACTAATGTCTTTTAGTGTTGCAGAAATTGGAAAGGCTTAGCGGATAATCCACCCTTTGTCATCTCCCTCTCTGTGTGTCGATACGGCGAAACAGTAGCGTGTTTTGATCCACTGACAGGTAGTGCACACCTCAAGCAGCGCGAGTGCGGTTGTTGATGTTTACAGCTGTCAAAGGAAGGGCAAGGCTCGCCGACAAACATTGGTGAAAAGCCTGACTCACTGGAGGCCAAGCGCAGGAAGCAGAGCATCCTCGCTGTATGTGTGTGTGTGTGTGTGTGTGTGTGTGTGTGTGTGTTTCCACTGCCTGAAATAGACCAGGGAGTGTATCCGCTCTTTCTCTTGCACATTCCCTCCCTGTGTTTTTAATCGTCCCGTCCGTTCGTCCATCATGGAGGGGACCAACACTTCCTGTCTGTGTTGTCGCGGTGATGAGTACATAGCCAATAAAAAGTCAAACAGGAAACCGAGCGGAGAGCCTCTGATTGTTCCTGAGGTGTCTGGGCCGGGAGTCCCCCTCGCACATCCGCCATTCTCTTTCCCTTTCAACAACACACACACACACACACACACACACACACGCGCGCGCCTTGCACGCACACACACACAGGCACACACTTCCAGATAAACATACACTCCCACACGTCCACATACGCCTACACAGAAAACACATTAAAAAGCAATAGCCAAAAGCAAACGAGCGCAGCGAGACTCGGACATGCAAGACCAACGGACAAACAAACACGGCGAGTACATACAAACAGTCCCACCGCCTCGCGGAGCCGGCCCGAGAGTCACAGACACAAACACACTGGAGGGGGGGGGGGGGGGGGGGGCGTCAGGAAGGTGGAAGAGAGGCCTGGTGATAAAACAGGAGCAGGAAGAGTGGGCACAGGGCTGGACTGGGGTGCCTGGGTGTAATGGAGAAGGGCCAGACAAGAAAGAGGGGGGGGGGGGGGCATAGGGCTTGTATCCCAGACAGGGTGGGAGGCGTTGGGCTTGCAGCCTGACAGAGGCCCCCTGGTGAAAGGCCAGGGTCTGGGCCCTAACCCTGGAAGGAAGTAGGAGGCCCGATGAGCGCACAGGAGAGCTACAGGGGGGCAGGATGTGTGGGAGGGGGACCGACACACACCGACCCACCGACCCAAACACCCAAAGATGGGTCACAGACAGACGAGGAGAGGAATCCTGTCTCCCCACACTGTCTCTGACCCCTCACTTTCTTCTTCCTGGGTGTACGCTCTGTCTCTCTCCTCCACCCGTCTCTCCCTCGCTCTCGCTGCCTTTGGTTCAGCCTGCACTCTTTCCACCTCCTGTGTGTGCGTGTCTCCTCTTTGTCTTTAGATATTTTTGGAATGCGTTTTGCTGTTGACTTCTTTTTTTGTTTGGACGTGGCTCCAGATTTGATGCGTCTGATTGAGGAGGGAAGAAGAGGAGGAGGAGGACGAGAGGGAAGAGTAAGAGGAGGACGAGAGGGAAGAGGAGGAGGAGGATGAGCTAGGGAGGTCGGGAGAAAGAGCCCGAGAGCAGAGCAAAGGACTGGAGCTTACGCAATCCTCTCGGTAGCAGCTCCGGCCGTTGCCAACGCTCCACCATCGGTTCTACTCCTGCCAACAGCCGAAGCGTTCGCGCCAAACCTTCAACTATGTGCGCGCACACACACACGCACGCAAACAACAGCCAACCGTGCACACACGTGCAGCAAGCCAGAGAGGACGCGCGCGCGCGCGCGCGCCTGTGCACAAACACCCCACTGAGCCGACAACAAGCCTCTTTTATGACCAGGGGAGTCTGATTATATAACAAGTGAGAGTTTATAGGTTTCAGAACATCATAAAAGTGCAGGGGAATATGTGAGGAGCGCGGGCGTGCCAAACCCCAGGCGCAGTAAGAGCAGCTTTGTGTGTCCTAATTGATAGACTTTTGGAATCAGCCGCTCGTTTTGTTGGTGGGAGTCAGCTGGAGCCGGGGGCCGTTTGGCGGGCGGGGCCAAAAAAGAAACAACTGTGAGAACGGCGGCCATTATGGAGGGTTCTCTGCCATCGGCTGGCGTGGGTTACCAGACGTGCAGGAGCACCCTGGCCCGATCGGCCCCATTGTGCCTTTCAAAGGCGAGCGGCGGCCATTTCTTAAGCATTGCTCCATTCGCGTTATCGGCCACCGAGAAATGCTAAGCCACATGTAAATAAACCATGACAAGTGATAAACAACATGTAAACAAAGACGCGACTTGACTCAGCCGTTGGTTGACGGGCAACATTCCCCTGTTATCCACGCACAGGGAGGGCTCTTTAATAAATGGCCACAGTTCCCTCATCCGGCTGTGGATTCCTGCCGGGAGGTCAGGGAGAGTCACCTCTGGGCCTTGGAGCTATGTTTTGGGGGAAGCGGTGAAGGGGGGTCAGCGAAGGTGAGAGTGTCGCCGGGAGCAGAACCAACACACACACACACACACACACACACACACACACACACAGTCACGCATTGATTGCCCCCCCTCTGGCCGTTTCCCGGTCACCATCCTGTCTGGTAGACCATCTCCCACCTCTCTGCCTCCCAACGGTAGTGCAGTGGGGCTGCCATCAGAGACGGGCCTGCCTGGCTTGTGAGAATGATCAAAGATGTCCGCTGTCGAACACTTACGAGGCCTGGAAACTTCACTCTGACAGAGATGCTTGGACACACACACACACACACACACACACACACACACACACATACACCCTCTGACCCCGTGAGCTGTTCGTGTACGGAGGCGAGGCGGAACTAAAGGAGTGGCTCCGGCGGCGTCATGAGAGGGGCCCGTCGTCATGCGTGTAGAATGCGTGTCAGGAGATTGAGTGACTCTGCCAGGGGAAGAAAAGAGGGCCGGACGGCGCACACTGCAGACATTGTTGAAACGAAAGACCTCTCACTTACACAGCGCCAGCGTGTGTCTCAAGTCTCTTTGTATGTATGGGAGACGGGGTTTGTGTGTGTGAATGTGTGTGAATGTGTGTGTGTGTGTGTGTGTTTGTATGTGTGTGTTTGTGTGTTTGTGTGCTAATGTCCTAGCCATAACCCCCCTTGAAAGCAAACATAATTAGCCCAGGCAAATGACCCCTCATTACTCAGCGTGTGACAATCTCTTAGTTAGAGGGGGTCATGGCAAAGTGTGTGTGCTTGCATTCAGTGCGCATGTCTGGTTGTGTGTGTGTATTTGTGTGTGTGTGCGTGTGTGTGTGTGTGCTTGTCCTCTCTCCTCCGTTGTCCTCTCCCCTCACTATGATGGTGTTTACCTGCTGGTCTTATCTGATCTAACCCCCCCGGCCTCACCAAAGGTCAACACGGCGACATGGGGGGGGGGCTTCTGAGTCCACCTTGCTCACCACCGGCCCCCCGTCAACCGAGTGTCTTCACCCCCTCGACCAACTCAAGATTTTGGATCACCACAGAAACTCTCCTGATCACACAAAATACCTAGCCAGTAGGGTTTTAGGAAGAGCCATCCGTCAACTTCCCCGAAAGACTCGGGTCAGTCAGCAAATGGTGGCCCGGGGCGGAGGGCCTGTGGTCCATCCATCCCTGGACTGCTGGCTGTCCGTCCACACATTCCAGTGCCACTCTGGGATAGCTATTGACTGTCCCTGTGTGTGTGTGTGTGTGTGTGTGTGTGTGTGTGTGTGTGTGTGTGTGTGTGTGTGTGTGTGTGTGTGTGTGTGTGTGTCTGTCTCCTCTCCACACTGCCGCATAGAGTCCTTCTGCTAGCCTGGGGTCGCGCCTTGCAGGCCGGCCAGATGGTCAAGCCCTCTCCTCCACCTCCCGCTGTCTTTTTCGACAGATGTATCTCTCTCTCTATCTTTTCCTCCTTTCATTTTTTTTCCCTCCGTGCACTTTGTCATAGCTTGGGGCAAAGTGTCTGCGGCAGTTGTGGCCCCTCGCTGTCGTAATGCTTGTCATCATCGTCATCGTCATCATCATCATCGTCGTCGTCGTCGTCGTCATCATCATCATCATCACCCCCATCCTGATCTCCTCTTCCTCTGGCCCTGGTGGTGTTAACAGGAGCCGTCAGCCCGGCACCACATGGCTCCGTACAGTACGCTCCATAATGGCTTTCCTGTCCCGCATTCCAGCCCAACGACCCAGCCGACGGATGCCCTGGCACTGCCGATACCTTCCCTCTCTCACACGGATCCCCGTTCCCCTTAAGACCCCCGGGCCTCCGTTCGCAACCCGCCGGAATGCCGTCCCCCCCCCACCCCAGCTGGCTCAAATAATCAGTGGCTCCGAGGGAAGTCAGCGCCCCCCCCCCCCATCCCAAACATCATTCCCCCTGTTCCCCGCGTGGCTGTCGGGGGGTAGAGGCGGGAGAGCCCCCGGCGCGGTAATGGGATGGACAGATGTTTCGATGTGAAGGATCGGCGGCCCCCGGGGGCCCCCGCTGCAGTACAGTCTGACAGAGAGCAATCAGCAGGATCTGAGGGGAGCGGGGCAGCGCAGTCACAGAGAGGCCTGCAACACGAGATGGGGGGTGGGGGGGGGGGGGGGGGGGGGAGGGAGGGGATGTAAAGGCTGGATAAGGAGGGGAGGGCAAGGTTAGAGAGGTGGGAGGGTTAGGTAAAGATATACTGCATGGGAAAGGAGAGAGAGACGAGAGGTGAGGCACGGGGGGGAAAGGGGGAAGGAGGAAGAGGGTTGGGGGCGAGGAACGTGAGGCTGAAGGAGGGGCTGGGGTGGGGGCTATAAATATATAAATATAAATATATATATGTAATATATACAGTATATATATATACGTGTGCACGGCACAGTATGGACTTGGATGAACGCAGTTCTTGGACGGAGGCGAGGCAGTGTGGGTGGAAAGCGGGAGGGGATGAAAGGGGAGAGAGGAAAGGAGAGGAGGGGGAGCGGGGAATGAGAATGAGTCATGTTGGCAGGAGAGTAGGGGGAAACAGCTGAGAGCCTTTTTGAAGTGCGTCTTTGGCTCCGTTCACGTTTTTATTTTGGCTGAGGTAAGGGGATACTTATCGCTGCTGAATCTCTCTCTCTCTCTCTCTCTCTCTCTCTCTCTCTCTCTTCCCCTTCCTTCCCTATTTCTCTCTCTCCCTCCCCCATCTCTCCCTGCCAAGCTCTTGTCCTAGGTGGTGATGTGAGTGTTTCCACATGCGGTAGGTAGGCCTGTGCTACTGGTTTGGCCTGTAACACTGACTGCAGACAAAGACTCCACACAGAACCAGGGGAAAAAAAGAGAAGAGAAACAGATTAGCTCATGGTATCTCATATTTAACCTGACCAGGGTACAAGATAGGATCAAGTATGGGAAATACAGAGTCTAATTCCAATCAATCAATGTCTGTGTGTGTGTGTGTGTGTGTGTGTGTGTGTGTGTGTGTGTGTGTGTGTGTTTATGTGGTGTTTGTCACAAGTCAATGATCAACTATCTTTCAAAGCACAACCACAGCATCCCTATAGCCATCGCTCTCCTTTGACTCCATGCATCTCCCTAAGGTGAAGGGTGACAGAGCGTTGATGGGTGTGATGCGGTGATGCGGATGGGTGTGGACGCTGGAGGAGCTGATTGGTAACTCCACATCTACATCTCACCATGCTGCAGTGATGTGTGTGTGTGTGTGTGTGTGTGTGGGGGGGGGGGGGTTGTTGGTTTGTTTGTCTGTGTAAATATGTGTGTGTTCATATTGCCGGGCCGTGGATTAGGTCAATCCCGTAAAGCAGGTCAGTAAACGTGACAGTTGTCAGTAAACGTGACAGTTGTCAGGGCGGATATAGAGTGCCCACCCTAACTGTGGGGCGGATGGTAATGATGGGACAGGGGGGCTGAACATCCATCTATCTACCTGGCTGTGCAAGCACACATTAGCACAGGCCCCCCTGGCTGGAGGGGGGCCCTTCATCACAACCAGAGGTTGGAGAGAGCCGCCCATCTTAGTGATGAATGGCACGGGAGCCATCTTTGGACATGTTCCACTATGTTCTTTATGGGAAGCCCTTTGGCACCTGTCAAGCCAACTAGCTCCGAGCCCAAGAGTTACAAAACCCTCGATTCTTGTTTCGTAACAAAAGGAGTGTCAGTATGTGTGTGTGTGTGTGTGTGTGTGTGTGTGTGTGTGTGTGTGTGTGTGTGTGTGTGTGTGTGTGTGTGTGTGTGTGTGTGGTTGAGCCTGTGTCTGCCGGAACATGCACTGCTCTCACACTCTGTTTGGACGCTGACACAACAGGATAAACCACAGAGGCTGCTGAGGGAGTAGAGGGAGATGGGGGGGGGGGGGGGGGGGGCAGAGGGCCTAGAGGGGGGCAGGGGGGCTACCTGGTTTAAGGTGGCTGGAAGGAAGTGGAGGAACCAGAGCAGGGCGGTGAGGACGGTGGGAAGGGGTGGTGTCGTACGATGAAAGGGGGCCGAGAGGGAACTCAACTCAGTCAAACCCTCGCCCCCCTCCCCCACCTCCCCTCTCAGCTCTCGTCCGTTAGTGCCTGCCACTGACACAGTGGGGGGGCTGTGGCCTCTCCGTAGCCCGAGAATGCAGAGGGCTAATCCTATAGGAATGCTCCAGGAATGTGAAAGTTGAGTCAGGGATCGAACAAGAGAGGGGAGGGGAGGAGGATAAGGAGGGGGGGGGGGGGGGGGGGGGTTGGAATAGAGAAAGTGGGATTGAGAGAAAAGAGGGTATTCAGTAATAGGCAAAATGAAAGAGAAATGGAGAAAAGGGTGTGTGTGTGTGTGTGTGTGTGTGTGGTGGTGGTGGTGGTGGTGGTGGTGGGTGGTTCAGAGAGAGCTGGGTGAAAGAGAGGTGGAGAGGAGGAGACGTTGAATGGAGAGAAAAGGAGGGCCTGGGAAAGAAAGGGGAGATGAAGAGGAAGAACAAAGAAAGAGGGAGAAAAAGAAAAGAAAGAAAAAAAGGGACAAAGAAAAGAGAGAGATTGGTAGGGAGACTGATTGCCCGATCATTAGCGCGGGACGCGACTCCTTCTCCAGCTTTCCCTCCCCCGCTGCTTAGCCCGAAACACCTAAGCCTCTTCTATAATCATTTGGGAGGACGTTCCCTTTCTACGCCCCAGGGGGGGGGGAGAGACAGAGAGAGAGAGAGAGAGAGAGAGAGAGAGAGAGAGAGAGAGAGAGAGAGAGAGAGAGAGAGAGAGAGAGAGAGAGAGAGAAAGAGAGAGAGAGAGAAAGAGAGAGAGAGAGAGAGACAACCAAGAGAGCAAACCCGAGAGAGAGAGAGAGAGAGAGAGAGAGAGAGAGAGAGATGAGCCCAGTGGTATCGAGAGGGACGGATGGGAACATGTCCCGTCAAGAAAGGTGAACGGGAACTTTGTGCAGACTTTCGGAAACAATGGCGGTTAGGCGTCCACCGTTGGAGCTTAGCCCGTGGGGGAGCGAGTTCCGGCTTGCATGCTCCCCGGTTGGCCTCGCCGAGCAGACTTCCCAGACAGGATCGACGTGGGTGAACCATGCTCTCAGTCATACCTGAAGGGCAGGTGTAGTCAGTTCTGGGCTAGTTTGTGTGTTGGGGAGTGTGTGCGTGTGTGTGAGTGTGTGTGGGTGGGTGTCTGTCAGGAGCGGGGTGGAGATGCGGTTGGGTGTCTGTGTGTACATGTAGACATGTTCCTGTGTGTGAGTCTAACTGTCGGAAATGGGGATATTTATGTTTCGGGCTGCGTTTTTCTTTCTGCCGGCGCGCTCTGGATAAAGGGTCATCGCTAACAGTTGAATCCACAGCAGACACAACACAGCCCACAGCACTTGAAATGTGCAGCTGCGTTCTCCTCGCTGTGAAAGTGCGTAGATAGTGTGTTTACATTTCCGCCTGAATGCACTTACACTTGTGTCGGTGCGTTGGTGTATTTATGTGTGTGTTGTTGTGTTTTTTTTGTGTGTGTTTTAAATGAGGGTGAAAGTTTATGTTTTATTTGTGTGTTTTGAGGTTATCTTTAGGTGTGTTTACAGTTGTGTGTGTGTGTGTGTGTGTGTGTGTGTGTGTGTGTGTGTGTGTGTGTGTGTTGTGTGTCTGCTGGGTGTCAGGAAGTGCTCTCATCATTAGGGCCAGCTTGCTCGGTGTGCTGCAATGGTCACTGGATGCCCCAGGGACATCCACAATCACTCAGTCAAGGACGGACCTCAGACACTAAAACAATACCGTAAGGGGGAGAGACGGGGGGGGGGGGGGGGTGAAGCCCAGGCCGGGTGGACCAGCGATGAAGACGTTTGAAGAGAACGAGGGACGTCAGAATGAGAGGACGAGCGACGGGAGAGGGGGAAGATGGAAACCAAGCGAGCGATGACAGATTTGACGAGGGAGGGATGTGGAGGGGAAGCAGGGAGACAGACAGAGAGAGAGAGACAGACAGAGAGAGAGAGAAAGAGAGCGAGAGCAAGAGAGAGCGAGAGCAAGAGAGAGAGAGAGAGAGAGGGAGAGGTACAGTGGGAGGAAGGCCCCCTAATAAAAGGCTTCCTGTCTCCCTAAGTGTCCAGGCCTCAGCTGCTGTTTCACTGAGGCCTGCTTGAACCCAATTAAAGCTGCCCCCCCCCCCCCCCCCGAGGACACACACACATGTACGTGGTGTGTTTGTGCGTGTGTGTGATTGGGGGTGAAACTTCCTTTTTCAGCATTTTCAGGACAACACACACATGCCTGTAGATGAAAACATGTAAACATACAGTGTTCTTCACTACACCCAGAGACTTAGGCTTGCAAAATGACTGTGCATGCGCGCACACACGCACACACAGACAGACACACACACACACAGACAGACACACACACACACACACACACACACACACACCACACATGCACACACAAGGGGGATGTACCAAGGCCATGTGTGGGAGGGAGTGTGTGGTCACCTAAGGCCTTGTAACAGCACACTGGCAGACTGCGGTCTGGGCCAGCTCTCCTGTTGTGTGGCCCCTGCTACATAAGGAGAAGGGGAAGGGGCTGTGGATCAGGGATTGGGACAGCAGATTATGGTGGAGGGGAGAAGGGGGTGGCTGTAGAGCCCGTAACCCAGCACAGCATGCCACGCTCCGGGCCTCATTGAGCTCCCAACTCCCCCTGCTTCAAAGAGCCTCTGAAATCTCTCCAGAGCCACTCAGACAAATTATAGTAATTAACAACAAGTCAACCCCCCCCCCCTCCCCCAAACGACGACAAAAACAAACCGGGCCACGGTTGCCCCGGCAACTGAACCCTGACCAGCCCGCCCTGCCAGTGACCGTCTGTTTCCGACTTTGTTTGTTTGTTTGTTTATTTGTTTGCGCAATCACACCAAAGACTGAGGCAGTGTGAGTGTGTGTGTGTGTGTTTGTGTGTGTGTGGGGGGGGGGCATCATCACAGAGCTTCGACTGAAAGGAAGAGTGTGTGTGTGTGTGTGTGTGTGGGGGGGGGGGGGGGGCGCTTCAATTACATGTGATTTGTTCCACTCTGGGGTATTATGGGCCAGCGTGTCTGATTGGTGGAGATAAGCTGGGGCTTCTGACCACATGGGCTTTAATGAGTGGACAGCCTACGGGAAGGATGGGCGTCTCAGAGTCGCTTTACTGCACAACATTAGCGTCTTTTATTTTGGCCAGCCGTAATTGTATTACTCATTATGTGACTTTGAAGTAAAAAAAAAAAAAGAAAGGACCGTCAATGAGATCCCAGGAAACGTCATGGTCGGCCAGCCACTAAAATGGCTCATGGTCAGGGGGTAGACATAAAATACAAAATGAAAAAGCCTCTCTTAGTAAAGACGTGTGAGGTGTGAGAGACTTTATTTCAAACTCTTGTCGGGTACTTGCCACCAACTCTTTGTGCGGTGATTCATTGGAGATTCTTAAAGTAGTTTCACACCACAGTGTTTGAAATCTTTCATCACATCCACATGGAGCGGTCCAGGTATACATCTCCTTTAACAGCACAGCCGCCATACCCGGTATCCGCCCGCATGGAAAAGGTGTGGAATTTGACGGCGAGGAAACTGACAACCGTGCACTGTACCTGGCAGGGCTTCGCTAACAGACAGCCAGCTCAGAGGGCCACAAAAAAAGGGCGGGGGCGAAGGGGGGGGGGGGGGGGGTCCGTCCCCACTCTCAGTCTGGCTCTCTCTTTTGGTTTCCCCTCACGTGGTGGAGGGGATGCTCAGACAAACCACAGGTCCCGCTCCCGACGCTCCGTCAGCGCGGAAAGAAGCGGACAAAGTAAACGTTTCGTCGGGTGGCGGGGTGATCCGTACCTCCCCGAGCCTCGCTCCCACGGATCAATCACGCTGATATCAGACGCTCATGGTAGGAATGTCAACAGCCGCCGACCTTTGACCCGCCACATGAGTGGTTACAGTGAGAGCGGTGACCTCCCCTTCTCCTCTCCGTGATCTCCGGGCAGCCCTGCTCTAATGGAGATTTTATGGACGGTGTTTCGCTTTATGGGGCGATGGGGGCCGGCTGCCCAGTGGAAAGGAGGCTCTGGAAACCAGATGTGTCAGAGGCTGACAGGGACTAATGGGCCAATTAGAACGGAGAGAGGCGGGACTTGGTGAGTCGTGGTGGCGGGGAAGAGGACGACGATGTGAGTGACAACAAAGACAATATCATCATGATGATGAGGATGAGGATGACTTCAGTTCAATGACGATGAGGATGAGGATGACTTCAGTTCAATGATGATGATGATGAGGATGAGGATGATGATAATAACTTCAGTTCGATGATGATGATGAGGATGATGATCATAACTTCAATTTGGTGATGACGATGGTTTTGGTGAGGAAGATGATGATGATGACTGAGAAGAGTCGGAGGAGGACGGCGATCCCAGCGGGCCATGCCTGGTGTTATCTATGCTCATCGAAGCCCAGACCTCAGGCACCGCCGCTGGGACTTCACAGCTTCCCGGCTCCTGGTCTCCACTAAGGCAGCCACCGGCTCCCTGGGTTGATGACAGCTCCAGATGGGGGTGGGGGTGGGGGGGTGGGTGTATGGGGGGTTTTAGAGTGAGGCTTTGGGGGTCGGGACGGCTCAGGGAGGGGGTGTAGATCAGGTGTCGGGTCCACCGTGGTCCATTTGGCCTGGAGACAGCTGCAGCCACAACTGTCAAATCCAGCGGGGCCCCTTTCCCTGCACGGGAAAGCACCGGGACTTAACCGTCGTCTCAACTCTCCTCTCCTTGGGGAACCGACTTCTTTAGGAGCCCGGGGGGAGTGGGAGGGAGGGAGGGAGGGAGGGAGGAGACAAGGTCACTGCTGCTCCACAGGCTTCCATCTCTGCGACCATCGAGACAGGACAAAGCCGAGTCCCAAGACCCAGGAGACCCCCAAACTGCTCCCTGTCTCCACAGCTCACGCACACACACCTCCTTCTCCCTCATCTAGTCTTCACGCCACTCTCTTTCAGACAGGTCTGGGTAAGTGTGTGAAAGAAAGAGTGTGTGTGTATGTCTGTGTGAGGGAGTTGTGTGAACAACTGTGATGTATAGACGTCTGGGGCTCTATAATGTAGGCTTGTCGTTAGCATCGCAAACATGTGTGTGTGTGTGTGTGTGTGTGTGTATGCATTTAAATGAGCCAAGCGCAGTTCAAAGGGGCCTTGCCGCTAGCCGGCCCAGACCCTTACCTGCTGTGCCAGTAAAGGAGGGATAAAGACGAGAGTCAAAGGAAATGAGGACGGGCTACCGCCACGGAGATTTGGTACCGAGAGGAGAAAGGCGAGCGGATGTTAGCATGGGTAGGGCACGGAGCGGGGCAACAGGTATTTATGAATGTGTGTGTGTGTGTGTGTGTGTGTGTGTGTGTGTGAGTGTGTGTGTGTGTGTGTGTGTGTGTGCGTGCCTGGGTGTGTGTGTACATGTGTTCACTTGAGACGGGGGCGAACGGGGGGCAGTAGCTGAAATGGTGAGAAAGGTGGAGGGAGGCCGGTGTTTTTGAAGGGCCGTACTGTGGGGGAGTGTGTCCTAATGTATCTATTGAAGTGCAGGCCTCTCGGCTTGATACACTACATCTGTGGCCCATTTCCCCTGCTCCCCCAGCTGGGCACTCTCACGTGTACAGGAACAATAAGACGGAGGGCTGTAAATTTGTTCCCCCCCACTCCCTCCCTCCCCTCTCTTCCCCCAGGGTTTCTCCCTCTCTTTCCTTCTGCACTTGCATCCCTCTCTCTCTTATTCTCTCTCTAGCTCTCTCTTTATCTTCTGCATCTCTCTGTCTTTGTCTACCCCTCTATCACTATTCCCCCTGCCTGTCTTGTGTTTTCCCATAGTGCAGCGGTGCGGCTCCTCTCCTCGGTGTCCCAGTCAGACTGCTGACTCGGCGCTAACCTCACCATCGCAGACGGGATCGCCATAAAAGGCTCAAATTCATTGATTTCCTCTCAGCTAGAAAGGGTTGCGTCGTGCGCTCCGATTTCCGGCAAGTCCTCCCCTCCCCCCTGGTCCACAGCGGCTAGTGGAGAGTGGAAGTATCAGTTGGCCCCTGGCGGGGTCCACTGGGGTCTGGCCGCGCGGCAAATGAAATATGGTAGCTGTCGCATTAGGAAATCCATTGAAGTTAATGAGGGCCGGTGTACTCAGCGGAGCCACATCTGCTGCTGGTTAGGCGCCAAGCCCCCTGTCCAGACAGCGCTGCAGGGGGCCGCGGGAGGGGGACCCGGGTACCAAAAGGGGTAACTGGACCTGGGCTATTGAGTGGTGTCAGCCAGCAGTTGGCGAGATGACCGGCCGGGGAACAGGGAGCGGCTCAGAGGTCGCGACCTGCAGGTAATTCAGAGCGGGGGCTAGATGGGGTGGGGGGGGGGGGGGGATAATGGATACTGGACCGCTATCAGGACGATCGGTCGGATTAGCGCCGGTCGTGCCAGTCGCGCCCCGTCCGCGCGGTGTACCATGTGATATCGAGCGGACACTGGAGATTGCCAGCGTTTTGATGATGACGGAAAACGGCCGCGGTGTTCCGGGTAGTTGCCTCGAAGGTCGGACAAGGTCGAAGATAAAAGGCATTAGCCGGCCGCAAATATTGTTAAGCAGGAATGAGCTGTGCAGCGGTGCGGAAAAAGACGGGCTATTAAAAGGGGTATCTGAGACTATCGGCTATTGGAGGGTAATTGTGTGTAATTGCGTGATGGGAGTCGTGATACAACATGTAGGTCAGGCCACTGAGTTCACACGAGGCCTCTGGGTGAGACTACGGTGAGTCAGTCTCCAGCTGCAACACATTACATAATATCTCATATCTGTCCAATTAGGCTTTTTACTTTTTTAAGGACACACCGTTTAAGTAGAGAACGGATATGTAGAAATAGAACGACGAGACATGAGAGAAACTTCCATCAAACCAAATCTATGACAGACAAAGGACAATATGCACCAAAGGTATTCAGAACTCGGCGGCGTCTGCTGCCTACGGTAACGGCGTTGAAGCCGCCGAAAGAAATGTAAGGGTCAAAAGTTTAATGAGAGCTGGTGGGACCCGATCGGTGAGTGAAGGAACCGATCCCGCCATCGGCATGTGGACGGATGATCCCAAGCTGCTGTGAATCAACAGTCACAGCTCTTTAAGGAGCGGCCGCAGGGGCTGGACCCAGGACATTTGGCCTCCAAAGAGCCCCGGGCAACACGACTCAAGTCCCTAGGGGGTCACTTCTTCAGAAGACAGAGAGGAACGGGGGAGGAGGGGGTGGGGGGGGGGTGGAGAAACGCTCACTTGACCCCCTGCTGCCAACCTCCAACAAACGCTGTGCGGTCAGCCGTGGCAGCCGAAGGCGGTGGGAGGGGGCTCGGCCAAACGGTGACTCAGTGATTCGTCAGCCTGCCTCCACCTCTGGCTGTCTCCTCAGTATGGCTGTCATCCGTCTTCTCCCCCTGTATTCTAAGTGTCAGCCATCAATGGACGTCTCACGCCATTTGTCAATAGTTCAGAGGGCATCTCTGCCCATTTGTCTTAAGTGTGCACTCTCAGTGTCCACCTCTGGTCACTAGTGGTCAGCGAATAATGGATGGGGGGCCTGGGGGGCGCTCTGCCTTGTGAGGTGAGGAGGGCTTCACCTCCTGAGAAGGAAAAAGGTATCAAACCTCAAAATGGCACAATTGGAAGCCCCTAAACCCCAACAAATAGTTTAGACCATGAACATTTCAATCTTTTCCATTTATTATGGCTTTGGCTTCTGTTGTTTGCCATCAACATCAGAGGAATTTTTCCTTGGTGGTGACATTCCCAGACAGCTCGTCCATTTTATTCTGGTGTTTGAGCTGCAGCTAGTTCTCAGGGGCAGAGCGGAGGAGAGGAGGAGGTAAGATCAGGCAAACTACCTCATCCCCCCGTGTGTGTCCTGGCTGCATACTTGGCAACGGATCAAGGTGAATACAGTATGGGAGAGTGAGAACAAGAGGAGGCGCGTGCGTGTGTGCGCGTGAGTGTGTGTGTGTGTGTGTGTGTGTGTGTGTGTGTTAAACGTGTGCATGCATTAGGGAGGTAAAAAAGGAG
>CM030185.1:6093365-6115865 GCA_017639675.1 Aplochiton taeniatus | reverse complement strand
CGCCACGGCTCGCTCCACTTCTGGGCGTGCTCCAGCTGCTCTGGGCTCAGCTGCTGCTCCAGGCGGACGCCCTTGATGGCGTACTTGGGCCGCTCCCAGCGCTTGGACCACGGCTTGGGGCGCATGCGGACGCGGAGCTGCCGACAGACAGGGGTGGGGGGGGGGGGTGAGTGCACAGTAACAGGCCCAGGCAGATGTCAATACTGCTTTGAATCAAAACAGACTGCTTTCCGTTTGTCGCATCGGACTTGTGGAACAACGCTGCTGCATGTTACATTTCAATACTACAGCACAAAACGTAAATGTACGTCGACACAGCTCTTAAAGTGGACTGTGGGTCAAGCTAACTGTAAAGTAAAGCAGGGCTGTCTCACGTTGTTGACGGGCACCTCCCCAATGGGCGAGAAGGGCACAGGCTTCATGTCCATGTCCACTGTGCTGTACTCGGGCAGGGCGTCTCTCAGGTACATCAGGTTGTCGTCCAGCCTCTTCTCCAGCTTCAGCACCTCCACCTGACGGATGCGCGGGCTGTACAGCTCATAGCATATCTCCACACCTGGGCCAAGGGGAAATGCACGCATAGGCTTTTCATACACACTCACACACACGTGAGTGAAAGTACACTCAACAAACATAGAGGAGAAGTTTGAAGTCTGAGGAGAAGACTGGTGCCACGGTTCAGCTTAACTTGAGCTTTGTTTTCCACGTGCAACAACCTGGTAAGGAACCTCACCTTGGCCTTCAATGATGTTCCTCAGAACAAACGTGGCGCCCAGGCCCTTGCCTCCACGCTGAATGCAGATGCCTGCAAAACGGTTGGTCTTGCCACTCGCGTGAGGGTCTGCCATGGTCACAGCAAGAATGCTCCCTGAAAGAAAAACACACAAAAGATGGTAGGCCTATCTAAACAATACAACCAACAACAACTATGCACCCTAGTTAATGCCACTGGCCACCTTTAGAAAGTCACTGACCGACATAAAACTCTGGAACGTTCAGCACTTTCCTTCTCTGGATCATGTCTTTCCTTTCCATGAAAAACTTCAAAGGATTAGTTCTTTGTCGCGGTGGGACGAATTCTGGACTCAAAAACCTGCATGCAGGGGAAGCAAAGAGCAAGTAAGTTCAGTTTTCACCTAAAAGGAAATGCAAACTGTCTGTTCTCTTTGCGTTTAACTAAATAGTAGCGTTTTTCTGCGTAAGATAAAAGTGATCGATCGCGTTTAGGTTACATGATTAAATGGTTTCAAATTAAAGGGAAAACCTTGAAAACGTTTCATCTTACTTTCGTTGGGAAGCCTCCGATTGTGCTTTGTCAATTATGACTGGTTTGGGTGGAGGAGTAAATGTTGATGGCTTGCCTCCATCATTACCAAGAGCAAGACGAGATATAGATGTTGACAGGAACCCTTGTGAGAAACAATATAATACCGACCAAAAATCTCTCAACATTTGACTGTTTGATCACTTGATAAAAGAAAAACGTGAAAACGGGTTTGACCTGACTAATATTATTACTATTATTATTATTATACAGCCCATTTCACTTTATAAATATTAGCTAATGGTAAAGGTAGCTAGCTAACATAGTTAGCTTGAAAGCTTGAGCTGCATTAAAATCTAGCATATTTAGCACGGCAGCAAGTATACTTATAAAGCCAAAGCAACCTTTAACTTACGGTCATTTTGATGTTGTGTATTCCATAATAATCGTATTGAACACCTAACTTTGCCAAACCTACTAGCGCAGGCTGCCATGATTGACCTTCTGGTGTTGTCGCATGTGATTTCATACGGAGGCCGAATGGGACAAAGTAGTACACATCGAAAGAGAAGGTGAACAGTTCATAGCTCTCGCCACATGATGTCGCTCTTGTATTACCTAACATGATGCATTAAGACCAAAAATGTGGATAGACTTAAAATGTGCTTATTGTCCCTAATTAAGATGACTAGTATTCAGGGGGACGGTGTAGTTGGTTATTTTTGCTGTTGAATATGAATTAAAAAAATGGGGAATAGGAAAACAGGGAATAGGAAAATGAGGTAACATAGGCAAAATAATAAAAAAGATGATATAAGTAGTGAAACGGAAAAACAGAATTGATCATCCATGCGTATTCTGATAATATCACGTTTCACAGTAAATTAATTTGTGAGGAAACAGCAATGACTAGTCTTAGACAATTAGACAGACGAATAAGTGGGCTAGACTATGTTGTACACTATTTGATATAAACATAAACTTGCAGGCCTCGGAATTGAAACCAATAATCACGGTGGTTGAGAAACCGGGGCTTTGAGACCACGCGAACCACGTTCGGGGGCTTTGAAACCAAGCGGACCACGTTCCTACAGGTGGACTCCGCAACACGCAGTTCGAAATAGGAGCAAAGCAGTGCGCCACACTCTGGTCCGAGCTCTCGTAACTTCCATCGTTCACTGAGGAATGATGAGGGAGAAACCGGAGCGTTAGTCATGGAACCGAACCTTGTCTACACGCCAAGCACAACCTAAACCCAAGCGGTCGCCGGACTAACTAATGTTTAGGAGAAACTCCGAAACTTAATGTTTCAAGGATGTTCTTCCCAGATGGGACTCTCTCAGCCATCAATTATGCGCTCGTGTTAGGAATAACCTGTCTGATCGTCTTCAGCGACTTCGCCAACGGTTCTTCAGAGTTCTCAGGTTTGCATGAGCCTTGTTTACTCCAATTTAATGCAATAGCCTACTATGTCCAACATTGAACGTGTATTTCCATAACAGTGGATACGTTTCAAAGCTGAAGAAGAAAAGTGATCTGCGTGTTTGTAGTCTAGTCATCTTCCCACTTCTGTAAATGTGTATTGTTTACCTTTTCCAATTTACTATCCTCTGTCCAAAATATTTTTACATGGTGTTTTGCACACTGCAGTGCCATGCCTTCGGCGTGTTGCAGCATGCAGTCTGTGGGTTTCCTTCCTAAATCAAATAGCCCATAGGTCTAAACATGTGGAAAGGATCTTTAATGTGTAGCGGCCTTTTCTGTCAGAAGTCTGCATGTGTGAATGACCCATATGGAAGTTTCAGAGGAGTTACACTTCATTGGACCCAGTGCTGCTATCAGTTATTATATTTACTCATACACATTTCTGAACAAAGCCCATAACTCCTACATTATTTAGTGATAAAGATAGCAGTGTAACTTGTAGTTAATGTTTAACTTTTTAAAGCAATTGTCTTGTATGCACATATAGCCTGTGGGATTATAAAACAGATATGTGTTAATATACTGTGGACATGCACAATCACTTTGTTTATCTCTATTTGAGAATACAGCCTTTAGTCCTAATAGGCTGGGGAAGAACTCATCCAAGTATCCCATATAAGTCAATTACTCTCGGAAATAGTGGGCCTTAACCTATTCATGTACAGCACCGTAATGCATTACAGAACGAAAAACAATAGCCAAAGAATAGCCTAGACCCTTCAGCCTAGCAGAAGCTCAGGGAGGGTAAACCAAAAGATCGAGTTCTCTGGAATGAGCCATGTTACCGGCAGGACTGACGGTTTTGTTTACAGTGCCATAAAGCAGGAAGGAAGCTTTGTGTCGGTGTGAATTGCTCTCTAATGGGGTTGCTAATGGTTTGAAATGGGCTGACGAACACCATGCAGGAGAAAGGTGTTAAAGGGCAGATGTTTAGCATGTGTGCATGCAGATGTGTGTGTGTGTGTGTGTGTGTGTGTGTGTGTGTGTGTGTGTGTGTTGAGACCCTAATGAACATGTGTGTGGACAAACTAAGGTTTTTTCATTAGCTATTGGATATCTGTGGTGACCTTAATTCTTAGAAAAACATTCCTTGGCATTACTTCATGCATTTCAAGTAGCTTTATTCGCTGTAATGCACAGAATACGATTGAGTCTGTCAATAGCATTTAAATTCAACGTCAGAAAACATGCAACTAAAACCAGTTTATTCCACATTTTCATCGGAGCAGGTTTACCCATATCCCAGCTTAGATGCGATTATGCAAACAATGTGTTGTAGGCAGGAGTTAATTTGCTGAAATCCCTAAATGCTCCGCCTTAGGACAACACAAACACATTGATCAGGGGGCTTGGCTACCGGACTTTCAATGGTCCATTGATCCTGCTCGGTTCCGCTAGGGGGATGGGAAGGAAACCCTATTGTGATATACTTCCCTGCATTCCACGGTTACTAAATGCCCCAGTGACAGGAGATACCAGACCAGAGGTCTAAAGTTGAGTCTTTAGACGCAGTTCAGCTTGCTTACCAAGAACTTATTGATACACACCAAATGCCAAAAGTGCTGACTAACTAGCATCCTGGGTGAATTAAGGGTCGTTGCTTCAGAATTCCTCGGGGACAAAGAGAGCCTTAGCCCTGGCATTCTTAGCCAGCTGGAGTCTCCCTGGAGACGGGAGCAGGCCTGTGATTGACAGGTGCTGCCAAACCTCAGGGTGACAGAAGTTGTCGGTTGGAGATAGCCCAGGCTGCATCTGCCATGCTGAACTGCATCTGCACTGGGACTGGGGAACAGGCTGGATGGTCGGCTTGCAGGAACCCCCTCGGGAAAATTGAATTAAAGTTTCAAGGTTTTATTCAATAGTCTTGTCTTTAAAGATTCTCGCATCCGCGCCATGTTGGATCCCCGACATGGTGACAAGGAAAACGAAGGAAGCACCGTCTTTCTATGGCATAAAGGCGCCTAACCGTTCGTTTCCAGTGTCACATTTTTGTGGTTGTTATTGTTGTTTTAAATGTCAGCCTGCTATTGAATACCCCAGTTTCAATAGGGTTTGTTCACAGAAGAACTGTATCCTTAACACCAGCACCAGTCCTTTCACAAGCTTTCTGCTCCCCATTGAAATAAAAATGAAGCTCTGAGTAATTTAATTTTATCTCTCTCCATCTCTCTCTCTGTGTTATCATCCCCTATTCCATCATACAGATGCTTGAATGACTAATGAGAGGTGCGGAGTGAGTGTTTGATCTGAGGAGCCCTCGGGCTAATATCTCGCTAGCTACTGAGCGCCCAGCAGCACATCTCAGACCCGCTATTCACAACGCCATCAACACCAATTCATTGTTAATGTATAGTACAATTAGCTATGTTTATCTGTTTCGCCTAACCTAATACGTTTTCTTTTATCATGAGACTAGTGACGAGCAAGACAAAGGGTTCATATTCATGTGACCTTTTCTCCACTGCGTACACATTTAACTCAATCACCCTCAGCACTGCCTTCCATGCTTCATGCAGGGTAGTTCTATAAGGGACCTTTATGAGAGACCCACCAGGGTGTTACAGTGAAAGGAATCCCCCTTCTCTTTCTCTGTCCAATAAACCTGTAGCCAGGACGTATTTAACCTCTAGTCAATCAGAGGACTGGCTGTTAAAGGGTCAAAGGGTCAACTGAGGTCAACCCATCCTGGCTAATGTGTGTGTGTGTGTGTGTGTGTGTGTGTGGCTGGAGGGCTGATGAGCCCCTCATGCCCTCCTCTGTCCCTTATGTCGCTTTTTGGTTGTGGAAACACAGCCTTGAGATTTTCTCATCGTCTGTGATCTGTGGTGATATAAAGTAGAACACATGTTGCACCTTAATCAAATTAACTTTGGCTTAGAATTATCCTGCTCAACAGCATCTTCACCTTACCTGCACCCTTACGATGCGAAACCATGCGATATTTCAAGGGACAGCTCGCTCCATTGTTGGTGTGTGTTTTCCTCCATTGTCATTCTGTTGGTTCTGTAATGCTAAGTTGGTGTGGGTCCGGACACAATGGCTCACCCTCTGGTGCTGGGTGAGGGTTGTGTCCGGGACACTCTTTGTTTGGCCAGCCAGCGCGGTCAACTGTGGGTCATGCCTCTACTGTCGTGTTCACTAAATGGATGGGGAGCACACCTCACACGCCACCAACAAATGGCACTGAGGAGAGACACATTAGTTCAGGGAAGAGCAACTTTACATTTTTTTCCATCGACTGAATCGTTGACACCGATACCTGAAAAAAAGGTAACTGGGAGAGGTATGTAGAGCCTGCCTCATCGGTTTCAAGGCAAAATAAAGCCACGATTACTTGACTATATATCGGGTTCTGCATCAAAGGTATAGGCTATTGTGAAGCCAACTCTTTTGAAATCAGTCGCTGGAAATTTGCCACACTTCTGCAGGTAGGTGATGAGTCATACTTTGTAATAAATAAGTTTGAAAATAGCAGACTTCCTCCTAGAGATCTGGCTTCCCTCCTGCCTAACCCACTCATGCCTGCCTACCCCTGGGCACACCCCCTTGTTATTATCCCCCAGCCCTCCTGGCCTCTCATATCTTAATCCCGCTTCGATTTTAGAGTGGCCCTGGATAGAGCAGTACACCCACCCCCTCCTTCCCTTTGTACCCTACCCCCCCCCCCCCCCTTCCCTTTGTACCCTAACCCCACTCCCCTTCTTCCCCTCTCAGCAGTAGCTCCACCATTCCTCTCTCTCCTTCCATTCTCCCCCTCCCTCCCCTGAGGGCTCCTCCCAGGGCTCTGGGCTGATCACTGTTTCTGTGTCGGAGCGCCAGGTGAGCTCTGTCTAAACAAATCCTACCTCCTGCTTGTTTTGTCTGCTGCGGTGCAGGCAGGCGGCGAGGGGGAGGGGGGGGGGGGCGGTTAAGAAAGGGGTGCCACACGGCTGGTAAACTCAAAGGAAGAAGAGGAAAAAATGCACATGAAAGAGCATAAGGAGTGATTTGTTAGGGATTTTGACTCATTACCTGATAGTATCAGACGCAATGGAGCCGTTTGCTCAAGAAACTTTAAGCTCAACGAAACCATTACTTTGGCTTTAGCTGAGTTTTTGAAATGACCTTTTTGAGGTTGGTGAATGTGCTACCGAACAGATAATTCAATCAACATGTATTTCTGTGATTATTAAACAGACTTAACATCCTGTAATCTCCTTGTCCACTCCTTGTGAACAAGAACCATTTCGCTTGCATACACTTTTTTTTTTATTAAAGTATGTGTCTTGTTTTAAAGGAACTGCCAGCTAATCTTTATTTAGCAGCAAGGCTCTACAACGTCTGATATGTATCTGGAGCTTTAGGGCCTGTTGGCATAGACATCTGCCATGAAACCAATGAAGTAATTACGACGTGTGTGTGTGTGTGTGTGTGTGTGTGTGTGTGTGTGTGTGTGTTTGCCTACCTACCTACCTACCATACGCGAGCAGGTAAAACTGTAGCTCGTGGCCATCAACACAAGCCCTCTCCACCCTGACCCCCATCCTTTCCCCTGTGAAATTAACTCAGGGAAAACAGAGTTGTGAGACTGTTGAAGGATTCGGTTTACATGAAGAAGGGCTGCTGTTGGCCTGTGCTGGGACAACACAAGTTGCCTTATTGTTTTCAATGATCTAACGCTGCGTGGCAGAAATTAGGAAGCCTTTTTACTGTCATATTTCAAATAGGATTCTCCAGCCTATCGTTACTAATGTCTAGGTTATGTATCTCATCAGTTTTTATCGTGTTCCTCACCTAATGTTTCAGTGTTGTGTTAAAAGTGGAGAATGTTCCCGTTTACCAAATGTTGACGGCCCTAATGCGATTAGGAGAGGTTCGCGTCTCAGCATAACGTGTTGTGAAACTGCCTGTCATCCTGTCAGAAATCAGCGTGGGTGCTGTTGCCAAGCGATGTGTTGCAAGGGAACACGTCCTGAATGAGCTAATGCCTATTACTTTATCCCACTGCTGCTGAGAAGCTAATTAAATTGTGAAAAATGAAGGCAAAAATAACCACTATGGCGACAACCATGTAGTTACCACTCTGCGTGCCATAATCAGATAAGGTTCAAGCCTTGAGGCTTTTAGGCCACATCCAATTCCAGACCCTGCTTATAACAGTTTGAAAATTCCTGATCCTAAAATCCCAGCCGGGCGTAAGACGGAACTCCAAATCCCAACTGAGACGGCGTTGACTCATAATTTGGTAATGACTGTCTTAAACAAGGCCTGCATTCAGCGGCCAACCCCTGGGCTGAGCAAGTCTTAATATGATGATCATTATTTTGCACAGACTGATTTGATCCTTAAAACCACCCAAATGGGCCAATCAGACGCACAAATGGCTGTTGTTATGTAATGACTGTTATGGGGTGACGCCGTGGACCAATCTCCAGTCTCTTTCAGACATGGCAGGTGTATGTTCCTGCTTGCCTGGGATAGGGAGCTCCAAAGCAAACATACACATCCCTACAAGTGGCTGTTCTGAGTGCCTCACATAGCCAAACGACAAATGTTATCTACTTGGCTGTGCGTCAGCTGTTATGGGATGGGAGAGGACTGATTCCTCAGCTGCCTGCGGTTGCTAGAGGTGTCAAACCGCTTAGCCACTTTTAGCAAATAAAATGCCCGCTAGTGAAAGTGCTCACACAGTGAGGGCCCTGCGCTCCCTCTGCCTGTTGGACTGGACCCTGGGACAAACCCCCGACAGACAGTGGGCGCACAGGCCGTCATTACCGCCTCCTGTCCACCCCACTTACGTGTGGCTATCAAATTATCCTCTCAACACGCCTCAGCCATTCCGACAGCCCCCCCCCCCCAACCCTACTCCTCTTGTCGGTGGGAATGTCAGCCATGCTTTGATCCCTCCCTCTTGTCTCTCCCCGTCTTTCGCCCTCCCCCTCGTTGCCCTCGCTTACTTTGCATCCTGGGAGCAGATTTATGTTTAGTTTAGGAGCCAGCATGTCCGCCTTGACTTGATTCAGCACTCCCCCCCCCCCCCCACCACCACACACACACACACACACACGCACACACAATGTTTTATTTTACGATCTCCTCTCTTTCGTCACCATAATGTCTCCCGACTGTTTGCTCAGTGAAACACAATGAACACGATTCCTGTTGCCTATTAGGCTGAGGAGGGAGGGAGGGAGAGAGAGAGAGAGAGAGAGAGAGAGAGAGAGAGAGAGAGAGAGAGAGAGAGAGAGAGAGAGAGAGAGAGAGAGAGAGAGAGAGAGAGAGAGAGAGAGAGAGAGAGAGAGAGAGAGAGAGAGAGAGAGAGAGAGAGAGAGAGAGAGAGAGAGAGAGAGAGAGAGAGAGAGAGAGAGAGAGAGAGAGAGAGAGAGAGAGAGAGAGAGAGAGAGAGAGAGAGAGAGAGAGAGAGAGAGAGAGAGAGAGAGAGAGAGAGAGAGAGAGATGAAGTGTGGAGTTGTGCGGGGCTGGTGGGGGTGCATTAGGACCAGTCTGAACAAGAAGGCATTGTGTAGCCCCCCTCTGTGCCAGACTGACAGTCCACATTACAGCACGCTACAGCTGCCCGCTCTCCAGGCCATAATAATCTGCTGCTCAGCTCGCCTGCACCTCTGGCTGCTCCAGGTAAGACAAGAGAGAGGGAACAGACCAGGTCAGGTCAGAGAACTGTCATTGGTCAGTACATTTTGAACAGGCCTCGCTGTCTGTGACAGCTTTCAGATTGCAGACACAGGCCAACCTGCATACCAAATAGCCCTGTTAAAGAAAGCAACCACTGGAGGGTGAGTCCCAGGGGACGGCTAGCTGCCCTCACAGGTTGGAGCTCCGTGTCAACAGGAGGGCGATGTGGTTAAGTCCTGTTAGACATTCTACAGGGCCTTTCGCTTGCTCCCTGCACCCCTCAGATGATTCGGGGCCACTGCCTGTTGTTCCCCCTGGGACAGGCTCCTCGGATAAGCTTGTTAATTCCCTGAAAAGCCCAGCCTTTCAGTCCGCCCACTCCCCCTTTTTTAATGGAAATTCCTCCCTTTCTTCTCACTTTGGGCTTTTGAACCTGGCTAAAGGTATGTGGTGTAACAGTTAATGCATTAACGTTGATGAATGGCCTCTTTTTCAAGGATGGATGTGTAGCGATTCAAAGGGGAGGTTGGGCCCAGGAGAAAGAGATGGTGATAGTGTCCAACTCCCAGCAGGTCGATAGCAGCCAGGCTTGACAGGAAACAACTTGGGGTGAATGGAAGACAGGTTATGGAAAGGCTGTGGTGGCGGCCAGCTCTGTGTTCAGGAGGCCAGAAGAAGGATGTGTCTGTCTCTTACCCTGCGAACACACGACCACACACACACACACACACACACACACACACACACACACGACTGGGCTGGCTGGACACTAGTCACTGGTCATTCTGTCTGTCCCCCAATTCTCCCAGCCCATAAAAGTGACCATTAAAGTGATAGACGGTGTGTGTGTGTGTGTGTGTGTGTGTGTGTGTGTGTGTGTGTGTGTGTGTGTGTGTGTGTGTGGTGTGTTGGGGGGTAGGATAGACGTCCGGAGCCTTAGGGGCAGCAGAGAGGGTGTTCCCGTAACTACCTCGCCCATCACCCCTGTCACCCCCTCAGCCCCCCAGAGTGAAAGTGTCCCCCCACCCACAGCAGGCCAGTGCCCTTTGACCCCCACGGTTCACCAGGACAGGCACGTGCTAGCCGGGAGGGCGTGAGTGGGACCCGTGTTTGTGTTTGGGCATCCCCAGGGGACATTAGGAGGCCACTGACCTACTGTGAGAGGGCTCTAGAGCCCAGCAGATGCGGCCCATCCGTTTGCACCCAGCATGCTCACACCACCTGAAGGGACAGCTAATGCCGCTATGCTAACCTATGGAGCCTCCGGCCTGGAGCTCAAACACCCTTAGCTGTCAGCCTGTCATGGCCATTTTTTCGTTCTTTACCTTTCTTTTTGCTTAGCCTGGAGCAATATCAATTCAGTAATTTCAGAACAAGAGGCACTTATGTCAAAGTTCCCCTCAGGGAAGGAATTATTTTCCAAGTCGTACAGCTAGTGAACAGTATGTTCAGCATGTGACATCTATTCAGGCCTATGGGAGAGTAAGGAAGTATATCATCACTACGGGAGAGTAAGGAAGGCTCTGAACCTCAACTGCAGAATACCAGGACTGGATGATTTACAAAACTAAGGAATAAGCAAACACTAAGAATACTAAGACTGGAAACAAGAAAATACCAAACAAAGAAAGCAAAGACTTGGAAACAAACGTAAGCCTTTACTTCATGAAAACCAGATATAAGGACTGAACAAGACTTCAGGGAAACACAGGGTGTATAGTATACGCAGTATACAGTGTGTGCAAACAATCTGGTAAGATATCTTGATAATTGTGAGGTGCGTGTGTGTCCCCTTTGATCCCGGTTGCAAGACCGCCTTGATGCTAGAGCAGACTGGCTCCCATGACAACACGCACCTTTAAATCTATGCCCCCCGCCCCCCACCAACCCCACCCCCCAAGCAGGCACCCCCCTCTTACTTTTTTCATCTCTTATCCATTGCTATCTGCTCCATCTTGTGTGTTGGTGTCTTTGTACATCTTGTCTTTGTGTGTGTTTCCTGGTGTTAGGTTGTCTTCCACTGAAGGCTGCCTTCATATATTCAGCCAGCGAGGAGCCCCTTTGGTCTAAACATGCCGACACAGGGTCTGTGTGCAGCCTCCGTTCAAATCATATGCCTGGCATGAACAAATATACACTCCCCTGTTTAGTAAAGCTATATGCTCTAGGGACAGTGAGGTAATACGCTGACGGGAACGGTGTGTGTGAATCTGGAAATGATCTCTGTTGTGTGTGTGTGTGTGTGTGTGTGTGTGTGTGTGTGTGTGTGTGTGTGTGTGTGTAGGAGCCATGCCGGGTGATCAGAGTGAGGGAGACGGAAAGACTCTAGAGTATTTGTGTTTGTGTCCCCAACGTTAATGACTTCAGCTGCTTAGGCTGCACTCAACCTTCTCCAGGGGCTCACCCACACGTTGCCCCCCCCTCCACCCTCCAAAACATACCTCATTATGCGTTCTATAGGAGGTGTATATATAAGGGAAACACTCTTAGATATGTTTGTACTCACTTCCATGCCTTTATAGTACATACAAACACGCATAACTACATAACATGCATGCATAACATGCATACTCTTCTGGTACAAACCTCCCCCCCCCCCCCCCCCCTCTCTCTCTCTCTCTCGCTCTCTCTCTCTCTCTCTCTCTCTCTCTCTCTCTCTCTCTCTCTCTCTCTCTCTCTCTCTCTCTCTCTCTCTCTCTCTCTCTCTCTCTCTCTCTCTCTCTCTCTCTCTCTCTCTCTGTCTGTCACACACACACACACACTATAACTGGAATAAGTTGTGGAGCAAAAGCAGCCAAGCTTAATGTAAACTATCAAAAATATAGAGTGAGAGAACCCACTTTATCTCTCCTCTCTTTCCCCACATGCCTTCATCACTTCATCCCCAGCCGCATCGCTCTAGTCTTTCCCTTTTCTTTTGTCTTTCCTTTCTTTTGTTCCATCCCCCTCTTCTTCTGTTTTTTGGTGTTTGTTGTTTTTTGCTCTGTGAGTTAAGTAAGTCTCTGGAGCGGGTACGAAACGGATACTGGGTTTAATACCTGGGGAGAGGGCATGGAGAGTGCTTTGTCAGGGGATTTGAGGGGGTCAGCGGCTGTGGCTGTGTCATTATGGGGAGGGGGCTGAGGGGGGTGGGGGGCAGGCTTGGAGGTGGTGTGTGACGGATTGGAGGTTTTGTGTAAATGTGAGAAGCCCAACGACAACCGCCACGCTGAACTCTTTACCTCTATGGGGTTAAACCCGCCGCTTTTTTACTGAGGCCCACGTCACAGGAGTAAGCCCCACCACCTGACCCCCCCCCCCCCCAACTTACTGTGCGTCTGAGTGGGAATGAATAATATGCATTTTGCCAAATCAAGACCCCCTTATGCGCCACCCATTTAGAATGACAATGTAATACTTATGTGCACACACACACACACACACACACACACACACACACACACACACACTTTAAGATGCCCGTTTACAGTGGATTAAGCTGCCGTTAGTGGCTTCATAGTGTGTCCATGACATGGGATCAAGCCAAACGCGGTCTAATCCTAAATGGCATTACAATGGAGTTGCAGTCCTGTTCTGTATATTCAGTCCGGCCTAGTGTACAATTTAGATATATTCAGTCTGGTCTTGTGTAGATTAGTTAGCAGAAACTACAAACAATACACATATTTTTTTCACACTGTTAGCCACAGATACAACAGTATAGCAAAGGTATGTTCGTTGTTTTTTTGGGAGTTCCAGTTTATAGTCAATGTAAGTCTGTATAATCAATGTATTGCCTATTTGTATCTGGTGTGAATGTGATGGGTCCTTAACCTCAACCCATCCCCTCCACCCCACTCACACCTCTGTGTGTTCAGCCAGCAGCGTCTCATGTCAGCAGCAAGGATACAACTTCTGACCGCCATATGATGGAGGCGCTGGTCAGGACCAGAAACAGGGCCTGGGGTTAGAGCTCTCTCCCTCTCCCTCTCCCTTTCCCTCCCTCCCTCTCTCTGTCTCTCCCTCTCCCTCTCCCTTTCCCTCCCTCCCTCTCTCTCTCTCTCTCTCTCTCTCTCTCTCTCTCTCTCTCTCTCTCTCTCTCTCTCTCTCTCTCTCTCTCTCTCTCTCTCTCTCTGTCACCCTGAGCTCCAGTCTCAATGCACCCCCACTATGGTTAGCTCTGAAGCTGAGTAATTACCACAGGCCCTAAAGCCACCGGCCTGGCCTACCTCCCCAACCTAGGGCCACATCCTGTGGGCACTGGTTGAGCTTTATAAAGAGCCGGCTGGTTGTGGTCAGCCCCTGCAGCCATCTTGATTTCCATCTGTCCTTTCACGCTCACCTTCCCTCGCTTTTGTTTCCCTCCTCCTTCTCAAACCTCCTCTGTCTCTATCCACTTGTCCTCGTAAACTCTCCACCCACCCTCCCCTCTGTCCATTCCTCCCCCCGCAGCTCCTCCTCTTCGGGGTAGCCCGCGTTGGGCACCAGAGCCTCTCTAGAGCTCTGCCAGAGTGTGGCCTGCGTCTTTGTGGGGGTGGGGGGGGGGCCTCTGGGCTCTAACCCTAACCCATTCATCACCACTTAAAGGGAATTCCTCTCCCAGCTCCAGGGCCCGCTGCACAGAATCTTTGAACATTTGATGCTTATGTGACGGCTATAATTTGCCTCAAATATCGGCGTCAGGTCACAAAGCCGGCATATGCCTTGAATACCTAATGCCTCAAGATGAAAAACCATGTGCACTCTTTGATTATCTTTTTTTATATCTTCACCAGATATGGCCTATGATCTTTATGGCTTCCATTTTAAGACGTGACACATTGTTTTGTTGATAGGCAGCCAGCGTTATGTCCCACGTTGCAAAGCTGCTCAAAGAAATCCCGTTCAGCTTTTTCTCACTTCACACTCCTCTCAATTCAAGCCATCTCAAACACGTATGCATGTGCATATTACTAGCAATAATATTAGGTGCTCCCAGGTCTTTGTCCATAGTGCATCGTTCAGTCTGTAGTGTGGGGCTTTGGGCCCAGTCCTCCCAATAGCAGCAGACGGCATCATTCAAACGCAGGGAAAAGCCCAGAGAGGAGTCCTTCTCAGCAGACCCACAGACACGCACTACCCCTGCTCAGCCTCAAACCTTTATCCCTTCCCCTCCCCTTCCCTCTCTTTCTCATCCCCCTCTTAATTTATTATACCAGGGGGAGGGGTAGAGAGGGAGAGAGAGAGAGAGAGAGAGTCAGAGGGAGGGAGGGAGGGAGAGAGAGAGAGAGAGAGAGCATTCCTATGGTATGTGTGCATTCCTACCTGACATTGAACACCTTGGCTCAGTGAAGCCCAGGAGGAATTAGCTGGAGCCTCCTCTGCCGTCCCACCTGAACAGTGTCCCTAAGATGGCAACCAGGAGGAGGCCACATGCTTGGTTTCACGTGTTTGACGAATACACAATGCGGTTTTTGTTCATACTAAATATGGCATTGACAATCAGTGCCTATACAGACACTGGCCCGCTGTGTGTGCATTCAAACAGTGCACTCAGACACTCTTTTCCTTTTTTCTCTTACTTTTTATTTCTCTCTCTCTCTCTTTCTTTGTCTCTCTCCTTCCCTCTCCCTTTCTCCTTCTCTCTCTTTCCTTCTCCCTCTCATATGTCTCTCTCCTTCTCTCGCAGAAACACTATTTGATCAATATGAGTTTAGGGGCTGGAGGAGGGTGTGTGACCTGCACTGCAGAGTTTATCTAATCAGAGATTGCAGGGGAGGAAATCCCTCTGACGGATGGGGGGGGGGGGGGCTCTGCCTCTTTCTCCTATGTTGGCACAACACAGCGGTCCGTCACTAATCGCCTTCCTACCTGACCCCTCAGATGCCAGGTCAGGCCCCTGGGCCGTCACCTGACCATAAACGAGGAACTAATTGCCAGCCGCGCCTCAGCTTGACGGCTTTATGATTGGCTGACAAATCACATGACTGGCCAATTATGACCGCAATGCCAACTTTCCAGCCTGCTCATGGGTCAGGGATGATAACGTATGGCTGGCTTTCGTTATGGCTTAAGGAGACAAATATGGGCAGTCCTCCTGGGTGTTGTAGTTCACATGCAGCAAGCGCTCCGACTCGCCACTCAGTCCAAGTGGACCATGGCCAACTGCCAACCCCGCGCCACCAAACTCCACGCTATGCATCCTGGATCCAAGCCGCAACCTCCAGCCTTTCATTGACCACATTAACAAAATGCTGGCAATAATAGCCACCTCCTTTGTGACGGGAAAAAGGGCACGGCGCTCGTTTGAGGATCTGTTCTGGCGCCACATGAAAAGAAGGACGGCCCCTCGGGACGAGAAGAGAGGGGGCCGCAGCGGCTCCATTGTTTGGCCCCTTGCCTCTGAGGGACACCTGTCAGGGGCCACGGCCGGTGTACACAGGTGTCTTAATCCCGCCCCATTGTTGACCGTGAAAGGAAGTGTCAGTCAACAGGTGGAGCGAAGGCGAAGGAGAATCAGGGAACGCTCCTGGAGCTGAAAGAGTGAGAAAGAGAGAGGCAGAAAATAAGGAGAGTCAGGAAAGAAAGCGAGAAAGACAGAATGCGGGAGAGGAGAGAAAGAAAGAGAGAGAAAAGGTGAGCTAGAGAAAGAGAGAATGATGGAGACAGAGTAAGGGAGAGCGTGAGATTCTCTAGCAGAGGCCCTCGGGTTGCATGGGAGACAATCTGTTTGCTTTTACCTGCAATCCCGCACTGGAGGGTGGAGGCTGGTGTGCTAGTGTGTTCGTACAGTTTACTATCTGTTGCTCTTTTCAACGCCTTTCCCTCTCCAAACACACGGCAACGCCTTTTTCGCTAGCCGTGTGAAAACAATACACTTTCACGTCCTGTTCCCTCCTTCGACGTTCTCCCTGGCTTCCAGCACCTCCGTTGCCCTGGTTTCAGCCCAGCTCATTGGCTTGGAGGCCTGAAGGCGTGCTATGCTCACGGCTTCTCTCTCTCTCCTGGTGTTGGCACGTGGCCACAGCCCAGTCCTAACACTGATGGCATCACACAGAGACAGCCCCCCCACCCCCACCCCCTGCTCCGTGAGGGACCGTGCGTTGCTACAGTACCACGCTGGATTGTTGTTGTTTATCTCTGTGTGGTCCCACTGCTGTCAGGGAGGGGGTGGCCAAGTTCCCCTCGCTGGATTCTACCCCCCCCCCCCCACCCCCACCCCCCCGGTGGAATGCGCCGGGCCCTGCCAACGACAGGGTTGTGTGAGAGTGTTTATCAGTGTGTGTCTCTCTCTCTGTGTGTGTGTGTGTGTGTGTGTGTGTGTGTGTGTGTGTGTGTGTGTGTGTGTGTGTGTGTGTGTGTGTGTGTGTGTGTGTGTGTGTACATGAGAGAGAGAGAGTGTAGTCCACCCTGTGAATAAGATCACGTTGAGGCAGAAGAAAATGCACGTGGTTATATCCGGGTCCTTTTGTGATGTTACTTTTTCTTTTTCGTTTGGTTGGAGGCTAAGGTAAGGCTTTGACATCAAGTCCTGCTTCGCGCGTATTGTCCATTGTCACCACACATCTTTGGTGAACGGCCCCCAGATAAGACCGTGTCAATAGAAGGCGCTCGGATAAGAGGCTGCTACAGGCGCCAGCCCACTCTCTTTTATGACCCGGTTGCAGGTGTAGCTTTTTTTCCCTTCCTGTGAGCAAGGGGTATTTAATGGCTGCACTGACCTTTTGAAGCCTGAGGCCCAGAGTGTGATGACACTTTTCTGCCACGCTCGTAGCCGTAGCCATGGCGATGAGTGTGTGTGTTTTTCCACAGAGTTGATCTTTTAAATGGTTTGCTCTTCTTCCTTTAATCCGGTCTAGATTTGCCTGAACTGACAGCATGTGCGCGGGCAAGTTTACTGACTGTGTGCACAGCACTTCATTAGGAAGCAGACAATGGCATTAGTGTTTGGGGTGCTCTGAAAACAGATTTGAAGTTGTAAGTAATTACATACGAACATACTTGTGCTTTCTACTTGTCAACGCACAAAGCCATCTGTATTATCCAAGAAGACGGCGGTAGAATTAGCATTCAATCTGAGATGGAACCATCACTATATGCTTCTTGTAAACTCTCCACAGGATGTGCCTGTTTGTCTAGGGAACCTTTGTCTCGCACGGCCCTTTGCCAGCTGCCAGTCAATTCCCTGAATGGCTCCGGAAGAAGGGGGAAAAAGACACCAAATGGCAGAGGCCAAGGAAAAGAAAGCAGGCCTCCCTCCTTTATCTCCACTCTCCTTCTCCAGAGAGGAATGTTAATGGTGCGACTGCTTTGTGATGGGGCTTGACTGACTGACTGACTGACTGGCAGACTGACTGACTGACTGACTGACTGGTTGGCTGACTGACTGGCTGACTGGTGGCTCTCTATGACAGGATCTGTCAGCAGGAGGCCAGCACTGGTCAGCAGTGTTTGGATTTCCAATTCTAGGTTACCTTTGTCATTCTCAAACATCTGCTAAGTGTTGTCATGTTATGTTTTAGCTGTCTTCCCTTGTTTCAATATATATTTACTATGCTATGGCCATTTTAACCAAAAATAGTTTTTGCACCTCAGACAATACATACAACATACATACAGCAAGTCAATCATACATATAAATGCATTCATTAAAAACAACAATATCCGCAGTGTGTATATAGGGTCAAATGCACATCTAATACCAACATAATAGTCATACAGATAAAGCCTACATACATACATTTTAATGTACCAAACTGACTCTGAACAGGTACTGTTGCGTAGCAGAATGGAAGAGAAAGTTCCCACAGGCTTAACTGAACCTGAACACATAAAAAAGCTTTCGTTACTCTGGAGTAGAGACAGTGAAATAAGATTAGGCGGCTAGGTTTGGACTGGCTACCAGCCAGCTTTAGCTAAAGCACGGCTCCCAGCACAGCTTCTGTTCTACAGCGATGACTGGAGGCTAACAGCGAGGGACGCTAAGGCATTAGCATTTGTTTGGTTTGTTGTGGTATTCCAAGCCTGGAGCCATGTTTCAAGGTGGCTAACTGAGCGCGGGCGCCTGTCGGGACTTGTGGACGTGTAACACGACTAATTGACTGTGGGCACGGCGGATCTCCCTTGGAGGTTCCTCCCTGACATCTAAAGAGGTGTGACCACCAAAGGGGGCGCGCCCTCCTCAGTGGTTTGAGCTGCGTGTGTTTTCATGTCACGCCGTAGACTTGTGTTGACGAACAAAAAACACCAGGTTAAGCCTGTAGACAGCTCCTCACGTCAACGCTGAATCCCTCTGAGATCTGGGATTAAGAAAAAAGGAAGGAGGAGAGTGGTGCGTCCGAGGTGGTCCAACACAGCCACGTCGAAGCAAGGCTGCTCAGTGTGTGTGTGTGTGTGTGTGTGTGTGTGTGTGTGTGTGTGCAAAAGGCCTCTGTCTGAACCACTCGTGGGCTTGTTCCGTTTCAAGGCACGTCTTTGTTTCTCTTTGACGCCAGTTGAGTTCTCAATAAGATATGTTCGCAATATCCACACGGATGAACTCGCCCTAATACGGCTGCTTACTTTTTTCTCCCTTTGTTACCAATGGAAGTTTGATGTTGGAACCTCTTTGACATTATCAGTTTTACACCGCTCTTTAATGGCGTCAATATGGACGCGTAGAACACACTGCAGTCTTTTGTGGTAACGGGTCACCCTGGTCCCCTAGGTTACCTGTCTAAAGTGCTGAGGAACTACACTGAGCAGGCCTGCGACGGAGACTTCCTGACCGTGCGCTGCCCGCCCCGCACCACTATCACCGTCCAATCAGCTTTCTACGGCCGGAGAGGCCCCTCCCACCCCCAGCGGTGTCCCCAGTCCTACCAGGCCCTGCTAGGGACAAAGCCCCTAGAGGAGGATGATAGATACTGTGCTGTGTCCACGGCACAACAGGTACGTCGTTCCACTTCATCTTGAGACATTAAGAATAATCAGTAATATTATGTGTAGAAGATAAATAGTTTCCTCATGTTGTTTTGAAAAGGCCTCAGCGTGAATTAAACAATCCCATTCGCTTATACTAGAGGCCGTCTCCCTTCTCTACATAGTATCCTATATAAATAGTACATTTCCACTCGTGTGTCTTGTGTTCCGACCCACTCCCATAGTCTGAATCTCTACCTGCACCTCCCCTCACATCGTCCCTCGACACACGCAGCGCTTGCTTGGGATCCCACAGCCTGAAGAATGGCGTGCACAAACCCTTGCAGCCTCCGCTTTCGTAACGCTTTGTGTCTGTGTGTGTGTGTGTGAAGGTTTTCCGGCAAATTACCCGCTTAAGGGGAGGCTGGGCTGGCACGGCCCGCCGCCACAAAGCCATTTCACGGAGCCGTCGCCTCAACATCCCCTCCTAAATCGATTGGGATGCGGCTGGACCAGGGGGCCTCCCTCTGTGTCCTCACACACACACACACACACACACACACACACACACAAAAGCCAATTCTGCATTCATTCTGTACGATGCTCAGGCAAAAAGAGAGTCCATTGTGACATAAGGGAGTGGGTTCTCGTGAGCGGGGCCACCCACGTGACAGTTAGTTCAATGGAAAAGCCCAGTTTAGTGTTCATCGTTAGGACCGTGTAAGGCGGCCTTAAAGAGGCTCTGTTCTTAATGTTGGTGAATGCCATTCGTCTCCAGTTTCCAAGCTTAATGATACATTTCCTATAGTTGTTGATGGAGGACCGCACAGTTGGCTGTTGAAAGATAGGCCTCCTCCAAGAACAAACACTGTCTGGCAGCGTTGAAGGTATTCACTGTTCCTTTCCCATATTATACACTATATTATGTTAATGATGCATGACACCAACCTGTGCGTGATTTACAGTTTACAAGCGCACGCGAAGATTCACAGGCAGGCGCGTTTGTTTTTGTCCGAACCTGTCGGTCGCGTGCCAACTTTGCCCGCGGGCATCAACCAACAACAACGCCGCACTCCATGAAACAGGGTAGTCTCTGCCGCTAAGGTAGCCGCACGTCTGCAGAAGAACGCTTGTTTATGGGAAGACCCTGAAGCCCAGCCATCAACTCATTCCTCTGGAGGGACTGGGAAGTTGGCGAGGGAGAATTCCGGTCGCTGGAATGTGCTCACCTGGGTCACAACAGGGTGAGATGTGAAAGGCAGGGAAACTCTAGATCCTAGGAGAGATGCCAGGGAAGGGTTCGGCCATCACTTGTTTTTCCTCCCTTTTCTTCCTCTCCTCCTCCGTGTCATGACTGTCGCCGTATGGACACGCTGTTTGAAGTGGTTCTAGGTGTTTTTATGTTGCCAGTCTCACTGAGGTTGGCTTATCTCTCTCTCTCTCTCTCTCTCTCTCTCTCTCTCTCTCTCTCTCTCTCTCTCTCTTTCTCTGTCTTCCTTTCACCCGCTCCCTCTTTCTCCTTCTCTCCCGTAGAAAATGTTGGACGAGTGCCAGGACAGAAGGGCCTGTCAGCTGCTGGTCAACAGCCGTCTGTTTGGGCAGGACCAGTGTCCAGGTGGCAGCAGGTCCCTCGTGGTGTGGTACAAGTGCAGGCCCAGTAAGTTCACTCCACTCTCCTAGTTCTTCTCTGGGGGCTTTCTGGGGTCTCCTGCTCTTTCCCGTCACTGACAAGGTGTGTAGGCACGCACACATACACACCCATTCACCCCCACACACACTTTCCCTAGCCCTCCACCCAGAGAAGGATAGTAATAATGAGGATCAATAGGCGTACACGGAACACCCATACACCCACACATGCTGTCCCTGCAAAAAGGCTCTCCCATCCGGAGCTTGTTCAGTCCATGACGCTCCAGAGGGTCTTCCACTGTTTCTTCCCTGATGGGACTCGGTGCCTTATTGCCCGTTTGGCCATCAACTCCCATCCCACTGTTATCCTCCCTAATACACTAAATGACCCTCCCTGCATGCTTCACTTCCAAACCTCCCTCCCTTCCTCCCTCCCTCTCTCCCTCCCTCCACTCCTCCCTTCCAAACCTCCCTCCCTTCCACCATCCCTCTCTCGCTCCCTCCCTCCCTGTGCCAGGAAGCTCCATGGATCATTCCTGAAGGGGGAAGAACAACGGCGTAGTAATCCCACCCAGAAAGTGGTCTCCACTCATGGCCCCTAAAGCAGAGCTGAGCTGGGCTGAGCCACTCTGAGCCGGCCTGCGCCCGGAGCCGTGTGGCGGTCACACTGGAGTGATCAGGAGTGGGCACTAAGCCCACTGACCCCTCCCACCCCAGCCCCGGCCGCCAATCAACAGCTCTTTGTTCTCTGTCACTTAACCAATGGCTCCTCGGGGAGACAGGCCGCATGGCTGGGCCATGGGAGGTGTCACTGCTCCTGAATAGAGGGAGCGGCGGAGGAAGAGAGAGAGAGGGAGAGTGGGAGAGAGAGAGAGAGAGAGTGAGAAAGAAAGAAAGAAAGAAAGAAAGAGAGACAGGAGATCGTAGTAGCTAATCCATCGTCTCCTCACCCCCCCGCCACCTCTCCCATATCTTCTCTCTCTCCCTCCTTTCCTTTCTAGCCGTCCCACCAACCCCCCCTCTCTCTCTTTCTCCGTCGTTCCGTCCCTCTCCTCCACATTCCCGTTCCACTCCCCCATACCGCCGGCGGCGCTGGCCCAGTGGAGCTGCTCTGTCTCGGTCACAGGTCGCCGTGGCTGCCTGGGTCTGCTGGTGGCTGTGGAATGTGTCTGCGTGGCCCTACACGTCCAGTGGGGAGCGGCCGTTAAGGCTCTACAGACATGGTGGATCGGACTGCCCTGTGGGGCTTTCTGTGTGACCGAAGAGGAAAAGTAGAACGCTAGATTTTGTGACACGCTGTCTCTCTCCCACCCTCTCTTTCGATTTCTATCTCGCCTCCCCTCTCTCTCTTTTGATCTCTCTCTCTCTCTCTCTCTCTCTCTCTCTCTCTCTCTCTCTCTCTCTCTCTTTCTATGCCTCCCTCCATCTCTCTCTCTACTCCAGACGAGTACAAGAGTAAGGTGGCATGCGAGGAGGAGAGGATGAAGCTGAGCTGCAAGCGGGGCATGCAGATCGCTGTCTACTCGGCCATGTTCGGCCGCACACAGCAGGGCACGCTGGAGTGTCCCCCACACCATCGGAGGGCGCCCTCCGTAGGTAAAGGCACCGAATCGCTGTCAATCACGTGCACTTGCTACAGAGGAAGGTAGGGG
>CM030185.1:5970865-6083365 GCA_017639675.1 Aplochiton taeniatus | reverse complement strand
AGTCTGTAGACCAGGGCGAGACGGCTGCAGCACGCTGGAGAACGGATACAAACGGAGCCTTTTGTAATGTGCGTAATGTCCCTTTAGGGAGATGTGATATATGTGAATGGGAAGGAAGGAAACATGCAGATAACCACTACTGTATGTCACTCAGAAACCGGCTTTGACCGCTGCCTGTGATTTAGTACACACACACACACACACACACACACACACACACACACACACACACACACACACACACACATCATACACACATCCCCTCAAAGTTACAAGTGCATGACTTCAGCAGCCCAACCCCCCACACACACTCATCAGTCTAGTGGAGAAGGATGTCGGAGGGTTGTTTAGTTTGGCACAGACCACTGTGTGTGTGTGTGTGTGTGTGTGTGTGTGTGTGTGTGTGTGTGTGTGTGTGTGTGTGTGTGTGTGTGTGTGTCTCCAGCTACAGTCCAGCCAGGCAGTAGTAGCCACCGTCTGGGTCTCCTTTTATCTTTCAGTATCACATCGCACAGACACGCTCAACGTTAATGAACGTTAATGAAAAGTGTACGACAAAGTTGGCCACCGACTGCGGGTCTCTCCAACCCCGGCTGAGGTGCTAGCTTCTCTGAGACGTCCTCAAAACCACCAGCTCACATCCCTCACCTCAGCACCCCCCTGGATACAGACAGCGTCTGGAAGGGACAGGAAGAAGAGAAGAGGGGGGGAGGAGACCCCACTGTGTTCTGTGGGACAGGAGGAGGAGGAGGCGGCGGCAGGGGGGGGGGGGGGGGGTAAAGGAGAGACAGAGAGAGAGAGGCAGAGAGGCAGGGCTTGTGTTGATTGCAGCTTACGTGGCCGCGCCTATCAAAAGCAGTGAGTTTCATGGTGTGAATGGACACGGTGTTATCTCTGTTTGGCTTGCTGTTTCCTGCTCACTGCCACACACACACACACACATATTATATACACGCACACTAACACACACCTATGCCAGCTAAGCGAAGCAAAAACGTCTCGTCCACGTTGGATTTCAGTAAACGTGAGGAAGAGCCATGACTGGGTCAAATGGAGGCTGAGTAGAGGTCTGTGGGTTGGTTCCACTGAGCTCAGTCAATGCTGCCCTCCACCAGCACCCCACAGCCAGTTAGGCGTGGCCCCCGGGGAAAGGGGTTTGGGGGGGGCCACGGGGATCTGCTGATGCCAGGGGTCGGGGAACTGTGCTGGCTCAGCCCGTCTCGTCAGCTGACGTCCATTCTTCTCTGACTCTCGGTGCGCTTCCACCCTCTGAGGCGCACGTTCTGGCTCTGGTGTCCAGCCCCCCCCTGCCTCTGATTTCTCGATCTGTCACGTACGGTATACATGTTAAAGACATACACTTCACCATACACACTTGGCTTGTTGGCCGGTTCGTTTGAAAAGCTGACGTAGTTCAGTATTGGTCTCTGTACAGTTTGTGTGGGGACCGATCCAGGGAGACAGACTACAAAGGACTTGGATGTGATCAAAATGGCCGTCTACCAAAAAGGGATTAGACATAGTGAGGTGTTTGATTCTCCTTTTACGTTCTGCCTGTCTCCTTCTACTTTTACCCTCGTTTCTCTTCCCTCGTTCTACCTTTTCTCTCTCTTCTGGTGCTGAGTTATTCTGATACCGCTGGTTGGTTTGTGGAGCCGGGACATTGTCTTCACTCCTCTGCCAGTGCAGCTTTCTCTTTCTACCTTCTCTCTTCTTCTCCCTTCCCGTTTTTCTTTTTTCTTTCTCCCCAGAGAGTTTCCCGTCGCTCTCTCTCCCCCTCTCCCTCCCCTCCGTTCCAGTTTGTTCACCGCGTGGGGTTTTGGGTACAGTCAACAATGCCTGCGCTCTGTTGTGAAACCCAGCAAACTGTTGTTTACGCGCAGAACTTCTAATCTTATCATTGCCATGTGGCCACATCTTTTGCTCGCTCTGGAATCACTCCTCTTCCCACTGTCTGCTCCCTTCATTTTTTCACTCGTTGCTTTTCTCAGCCTTTCTCGTCATTCACCCCCCTTCACGTCTCACATGCAAACTTGACATATAGTATATATAGTATAGGATTTAATTAGAGCCTACCACAGTATCCATGACCATAACTACGCAGTTTGCCCTCTCTCTCTTTCCAAACGAATCATTTGCCAAGCCCAACCGCTGCGTTGCAGCATTACCATTCAGCGCTAATCAAATGCTAGCAGCTGATTAGGGAGGGGACGTCGACTGATGCCCGCCCTGGGTTTGGTCATGTTACCGCCGTTTTGAACGGTTCTATTATGAAAATCGAGAGAGGAGTGGAGGGAGAGCCAAGGACTGGGTGCACCGAGCAGATTGCTTTGATCACTGTATCTCCAGACGGCCTGGTAAACATGCTCAGGATTCAATAACATTATTCCTGGTACATGGATTTGAGGGGGAGAGTGGGAGGAGGCACGGGGGGGGGGGGGGGGGGCAAAACAGAGGAGCTCAGAGAGAGAGAGTAGGAGAAAGAGAGATAGGGAGATAAGAAAGAAAATGCGAGTAAGACCTGTGTCTAAGGTAGATAGACTGTGCTGGTCCCATGAGGTAAGGGTTGTGTTTCTATGCTCCTGGTCCCACGAGGTAAGGGTTGTGTTTCTATGTTCCTGGTCCCACGAGGTAAGGGTTGTGTTTCTATGCTCCTGGTCCCACGAAGTAAGGGTTGTGTTTCTATGTTCCTGGTCCCATGAGGTAGGGGTTGTGTTTTTACGTTCCTGGTCCGTCCGTCTCTGACTCACCTGGCCTCCTAGCCTGGGCCATGGAGGTCAGAGGTCAGGGCCCATGTTGTGGTACTAGGGCAGAAGGAGAGGGGGACCTCTGCAAGGTTCTTTTTTTGGGGGGGGGGGCTAGCCTGCCGCTCCAATGCCCTCAGTCAAAGAGGGCTCTGTCCCCCTGTTTCTGTTTGTAGTCCAGTCCCGCCCCCCCCTAACCCCTAACCCCCACCTCCATCTTTGTGCCTGCTGCTGCTCTGATAGGGCAGGGCTCCCGTGACATGGTGCAACTCCGTTTGGTGTTGTGTTGTAATGTGTGCTTTAAAATGTTAGGCTTTCACCTCTCACTCTCACACACACACATGCACACTTGGACAAGTTGTTTTCGAATGTAAAGTCACTTCTTCGTGTTTGATTTGTTGTTTTAATTTATACATCTTCTCTTATCTCAATGCAGGAAAGGAGACATAGTTTCAGTTGGTCTCCCCTTGTTGCCACTTGCCAGTGTTCATACAAGTTTGGAAAGCTTTGCGTGCTCTCAACTAAAACACGGTCTTGTACCTTGTCTTGTAACTAAGTGAGTAGTCCTTGTTTTCCGTTCGAAGAGGAGAGAGACTAATGCTTTCCAGTTTGTGGCTGGTGTCAGTTTTCCTTCTGCGGTCGAAAGGCAGAGGGAGAGAGAGAGTATTCCCAGGGCAGTCCCACAACGTATTCCCAATCCCGGGCTGAATGAAATTCTCAGGTCATTTCCTGCCTCCGCAGGCTGACTTTTTCCCTCTCTCATTCTCTCTCGTGCGCACAATTTCTCTCTCTCTCTCTCTCTCTCTCTCTCTCTCTCTGTCTGTCTCTGTCTCGCTCCCTCTCTCTAGCCACTCACTCACACAGTAGTGTGCTGTGTAGGTGGACACTCCGTGCCGCGCTGCTCGCTCTCTCCTCTCTCTCTCTCTCTCTCTCTCTCTCTCTCTCTCTCTCTCTCTCCCCCTCCCGTCCTCCCTCCTTCTCTCTCTCCTGCTGTCACATTCCTGCGCTCCGGAGCCGCGAGTTCAACTTTCTCTCTCTCTCCCAGAGAGCAGGAAGGAAGGAGCGACTCAAAGAGAGGAGGTAGACAGAGAAGCAGCAGAGAAGTCTGGCCGCACTGGCTCCATCAGGAGCTATCTGTTCCACGGACCTCGCTGTTTGGAACGAAAGAACCGGACAAAGAGACTCGCGTCTGTTTAAAGGAGGGAGTCTCCATATAGGAGCCTCACCTTCTTAAAGGGGCTATCCTTTTTCTCTCCTCTGTTCATCTCTCCTTTTTGGGCTCCCCGTCTGACCCACGGGAGAGATTTCACGTGAGTGCTCGTCTCTGTTTTTTATTATGGTCTGGCCGGCAGGCCTAGACTGTTAGGGCAGGGGGGCGGACTGACACACAGGACGACCAACAGTACGACATACACACGCGCACGCAGAGAGAGAGAGTTAGCGCCTGGACCCCTTGAGGACTTCCCCGCCAGGCATGTGTGTGTAAGTGTCCCCTCTTGTGTGTTTTTTTTCATGGTGGCTCTGTTTCTCTTCGCTCCTTGTTGCTAGAATGGTGTGCCTGTGAGGCGGCACTTTCTTCCCGTGTATCTCTATGTGTCTCTGTGTGTATCTGTGTGTGGAGCTGTCTTTATCTGTGTGTGTGTGTGTGTGTGTGTGTGTGAGAGTGTGCGTGTGAGGATATGTTTCTTTGCAAGACATACACATCAGCCCTCCGCTTGTGCGTGTATATTTGTTTGTGTGGAGTGTGTTTGTTTGTGTGTGTGTTGTGGAGCACGGAGCTAGATCCACCAGGCTGAGAGAGGGGATTAGACTCCTGGCAGCCACAGAAAGACTTACACACTGGAGCTCACGTGTAGACAGATAGGACAGACCAGAGAGCAACTGAATGAGATCTTTCTCTATCTCTCTCTCTCTCTCTCTCTCTCTCTCTCTCTCTCTCTCTCTCTCTCTCTCTCTCTCTCTCTCTCTCTCTCTCTCTCTCTCTCTCTCTAACACACACACACACACACACCGAAAAGAGAGGGAGGGAGCATCCAAAACAGATACTGGAAAACGCCCTGGTGAAAATTAGCATTGTTTTCAGTACGTAAGAGTGAAACCTATTCTGGTATGTGTGTGTGTGTGTGTGTGTGTATTTGCTGAGCAGAGCATGCTGTGTTGACAATGCAGCCCTTTTCCCACAGAGCAGAGGGGAGACAATATGAACTTGACAGTGTTAAGTCTCTAGCTGCAGTAAGGATGTAGCAGTGAAGTGTTGTTATGTCTGTCATCACTGCCCCTCGGTTCTGTTTGCCCTCTGTTCCACCTTTTGGAACCGGCCACGCTGGCTAGACGCGTTATCAAATTCCGGGCCGGTAGAGTTTCGCCAAGAGATGTTAAATTCTCGTGGTGCATTTTTTTGTTATGTTTGAGACGAAATCAAAACGTTTGGTTCCTGTGCACCGGAGTTACAACGCTGTGTCTTGAACGAGCCAGCGTTGAGTCTCTTCAGTTTTCAGCATGTGACTGAGGGAGAGGGGAGGGAGGGGGGGGGGTCATGCGGTCAGTGATAGCAGATAATGTGTTCTCCAAGAGATCATGCTGTCAGAGAACTGGCTCCCTGTTCATCCCTGCCGAGGTTGGTCCCTGTTTATGGTCAGACGTGCACTCCACACACAGGACACGCGTGTTCACATGCACGCGCACATGTTGTGCACTCCCTCTTTCTCCCCCTCCTATAGTTGAATGTGTTTATTTCCAGAGAAGCTAGCCTGGAGCTGAGTCATGTACCGCAGGCTTAACGGCCAACAACCGCCCCTGTGAGGCTCCCAGTCCTCTCGAACGCCTGCACACACACACACACACTCACACACACTCACACACACACCAACACACACACACACACACACACACACACACACACTTCCCCGCTCATTAGCTGGACCTTAGTGACTGTTCCTGCCACTTACAGCGGACAATAGCGCAGTCAAACAGAGAGCCCAGACTTCCTACAGTGTCAAATAAAAGTTTGCCGCCGGGTCTCCAGAGACGTGAGACTAGTGTACGCACGTGTCATGACACGACTAATGCCATGGCTTCATCATTACAAGAGTTTACTTGGAAACGTGTGTGTGTTTGTGTGTGTGTGTGTGTGTGTGAGAACGTATGCCTCCACAGCAGGGTGTGTGTGTGCCCTCCTCCGTTCAGTTGATCCTCCCTCTAAGTGATGCGTAACCTTGGCCTGCTGCTCCGGTTTGCAGCCGGGGCCAGCCTGGCCCCTCCCAATAGCCACAAGGGACTCTTTGTTAGGTGTTTTATGACTTAGTGTGGGGTGAGGGTTAGGAGAACAAGGGGTCGGCCGTCCTGTCCTGGCCTGGGCTCGCAGGAACTGGGAACAGGGCATTGACCTTACGACAGGCTCCAGGCCGACCAGGGGGGCCATCTCCCCCTAACTGTGTGTGTGTGTGTGTGTGTGTGTGTGTGTGTGTGTGTGTGTGTGTGTGTGTGTGTGTGTGTGTGTGTCTGTGGCAGCATGAAAGAGGTTGTAGGTTTAGGAGAAAGATGAGCTGCCTGTACTGTGCTAGCGGGAACGGGGAACAGCTCCTGGCTGACCAGGCTGCCCCCCCAATTGTGTCTGTGCTTAGGGGTCTGTCTTCGGCTCGCTGTCATAGATTAGTGTGCTGGAAATCCTCCCGATAAACAGGCTGCCCTAGTCAATGGCTGCTGGTGACTGATGGACAGGAGGTATGGGCTCTGTGGCCTGTCACTCTGTCCACAAACAGGCCCTTCACTCACATCAGGACGGTCCTCCTTTCAAGTGACGTCGCCCCTCTGACTAAAGGTTCCTGCACACATACATGAAAGTTTCACAGGACATTCATTGGCACGCACGCACACACACACACACACACACACACACGCACACGCAGTGCTGTAAAGGTTATCGTTAGAGATCTGTGTCCGCGACGCGGTCAGATAAGAGAGGCTGTTTAGCTTATAAAGCCGTCTGCTCGCCCTCTCTTTGTCAACACTTGTCCACAGCAAGGAACACCTCTCTTTCCCTACGTCTCCCTTCTCTCTTATGACTTCACTCCCCCAACCCGATATCCGTTGCTGCCGTGCTGATGGCATTCATTGGTGTGGTCTCAGTCTAGTCCTCTCTCCTCTTGAGGAGAAGGACTTCTCTTCTTTCCCGACCCTGCCTTTCTCTTTTCCTCTGTCTCTTTCTCCTCTCCCTGAAACTTAGCGTGCATTCCTCATTCATCCTGTTACCCCTCTAACCCCCCCCGCGCTCTCGCTCTCTCTCGCGCTCTCTCTCTCTCTCTCTCTCTCTCTCTCTCTCTCCCTGTTCCCCTTTAACTCACTGAGTGGAGTGTTTAGCGTGTAGAGGGGTGGGGCCAGTTAGTGATGGTGTTGGGGGGGGGGGTCTCCTGTTGATAACTAAAGCAGATGTGATGCCAGCAGCCCTTTCTGGCATTCCTCTGGAGCGGCCAGCAGCTGCTTGATGTTGGGGTGTCTTCGGTTGCTCCCCCCCACCCCCCGTGGGTCATCCTCCCCTCTCTCTCCCCCATCCCATTATGACCCGTGCCCACTGTGGTCCCTGTCCCCTGCCCCTCTGCGTTCCCCCTTCCGTCTCCAAACAGCGAACGGTCGCCCCCGCCCCTTATGGCGTTCTGCGGCGGCCTCCCTCCCCGTGCTCACATCACTCTCAGTTGTAGTTCCACCCGAGGTCCAAACCCTTTCCCTCGGCAGGCCCCTGTCCAGTCCGCACGCCTCCAGCAGGGAATTCAACAGTTGTCCGTCCAAACACTTACGCCGTGTTCCTCTGGAGCTAGGGGGATTTCGCTGTTCCCTTTTGTCTCCGTCCAATTCTCCCCGCATGGAGTGATACCAGAGCCCCCCTTTCAGAGGAGAGATTGTTCTGTTCCTCCTCCTGCCGTGGTGTTAGTGGAGTGGGTCTGGACGGGGGTTTAGGAGGACTTTGTGGCATTGATCTCAGGATGAGGTGGTTGCGGTAAGCCCTACTGGATCTCCCGTTCTCCAGGGGTTGAAGAGGCCGACACTTACACTTACACACACACACACACACACACACACGTAAATAAATTAACCTATACGCAAAAACTGAAACACAGCTACGTAGAAAGAAGACACACATATACATAGATGTTCCAGTTCTTCCATACATCATTATCCTACTCAGCTAAATCCCAGAACTATCCAGCTGCCAAAGAAACCCTCCACACTAGCTGTATTTGGCTGACTTAATGCTCTCCTCCATTAAAAACCCTCTCTGGCCCAGACAAATTCACTTTCTCTCTCCGGTCCCATCCCACACAGAGCTCTTGTGTGTGTGTGTGTGTGTGTGTGTGTGTGTGGGTGGGTGGGTGTGGGTGTGGGTGTGGGTGTGGGTGGCTGGACGGACTTGTTTTCCCTCGCTAACACAGTGCTAATTGGACCGGAACACTGCGCCATACAAAAGCCATCCAGGAGAGAATAACTGCAGTGTGTGTGTGTGTGTGTGTGTGTGTGTGTGTGTGTGTGTGTAGGTACACAAGTGTATTCATGCTCAACGTTTTTCCACAAGACTTCTGTGTTCCTGCGGGTGCGCGGACACGTCACCTCAGGCTGCAGGGATGACTTCATGCCCTGGGTGTTGGTCTGTTCGGTTGTTCGTTCCGCGGGGCACCTCCTCGTTCACGTCTTGGTGGCAGCAGGAGCCGCTGTGTGTGACTAGCATGTGGTGGGGGCCGAGCATGTGAGGTGTTTTTACAGACCCCGCTTCTCAATACCCCCCCCCCCCCCCCCCCCCCCCCAACGCCATTTCCCCCCCGCCCTCCGCTCTCATTAAACTCAATTTCATCTGAGGAGTGGCCTTCGCTGTGTGCCCAGAAAACATGTGCTGCCTGCGCCAGGGAGAGAGCCGGAGAGGGGAAGTCTGGATGATAAAGGAGAGCGACTTGAGAGACGGAGCCACTCCGAGGCTCGACGGCCATAGAGCGTCTGGAGTAGAGACAGAGCGCAGAAAGGGGGGAAACATTTCATCCATCACTTTCTTGGAGCCCCTTTGTCGCCGTCCCGGAGTCCTGACAAAACACCCCGTAACGATCCACTCAGGCCGTCGTTTTAAAATGGAAACGCTTTGATGCTGTGTGGTGAGGGTGAGTTTAATGAAGACTCCAGGCTGAATGGGGAGACGGTGTTGTTGATGATCTGGCTCAAAGTCCTCCAGTACAAAAGCAGAGTGGTTGTGGACACATACGGGTTAAGTTTCCCCACTTTACTAGACGCAGTATTGGCTTTTCAATATACAGCAAACATGTGTTTCGGGTTGCCTCTGTAGTTTTATCGCTGCCATATTTCGGGGTTTTAGAAAATTAGCCGACGCCGTTAATGACGTAGGCGTAGATTTTACGGCTCCCGGGGTTCTGGAGTGGAGCATTAGATGGCTGGCTGCAGATGCTTGGGGTTTCACTTAGAAGTGTGCTGTTTTAAGGGAGGAACACCTGCGATGCCACGTGTATATTCAACACGCCCCAGTTAACATTTGAATGCACTCCTTTGGGCCCTGGAAGGACAGAATGTGTTTGCTTTGCCCACGCACGCACATTTGGCAGACTATTCTTACTCCGGTAGGAAAACATACTTGAAACAGTATTTTTTTTCTTTCCACTTGTTCAAATACTTGTTCGCTCGCAAGACGGGCCGAGGCGTAGGGTCTTCAGAAGCGGCGTCGCTGCCTGCGGTCTGTCCTATGGCCTCCTGAGGAGGCTGCCGTGCTGAGGTAAAAAGGCATAAAAGTCCCGGTCAGCCTTCCAGTTCAGTCACATGCTGCTCATCTGATCCGTGGCAGGGCCTGCATGAGGACAGCGGGGTCACAGTCACCCAACGACCTGATCCAGCACCTCATCAACCCCCCTGCTCTCTGTGGTAACCCTACGTCTCATATAGGATATTAATAGGGTGGTGGGCTGGTTTTGCGGGGCCGGAGGTTATCCGAGACCGGCCTGATTGCTGTGGTTCAGGTGAAGGTGAGATGTGTTTGGCGGATGTGTGATGCCTTGATGGTTTGTTGGATGTTTTTTGTCGATTCTAGAAAGCGAAGTCATGTAATGTCCCTCTCGTGTAATCTTTTATATTTAGTGTTTATATTTGTGGAGCCGTGGATGAAAATACTCCCAGCACCAGGTCCTAAAATGTGCTTGCCCAACCCAGCAGGGTGACAATGTAAATAGCTCCGGGGACTCAGCCCAGTTTGACTCTGTTCAGCTGGCGTCTTTATTTTGAGATCCCATCAGGCTTTGAAGCCTCTCTGACTCTCTCAGAACTCAGACTCTCTCAGACTCAGAACTCTCTGAAGCAGCACGATGGCCTACTTCTTCATCTGACGTGTGATGGTTTGAAGAGGTTTGATTTTTCTGGTGATTTCTTTGAGCATCAGGCGGCTCTGCGTGGGGGATCGTTGCTCTGGTTTGACACATGGCCTGGTTCTTTCTCTCTTCACAAGCCCAAGAGGCCTCGTAAGCTTTTATGTTGATTGTTCATTTGTCTGGAGCTGAGGATGAAAATACTCCCAGGACTAGGTCCTAAGATGAGCTTGCACAGCCCTGCAAAGTGACACCGTAAATAGCCTGTTCGGTTCGGGCCAGCTCAGCCCAGCTCAGCCCAACTCAGCCCGTATTGACTCAGCCATGCCCAGTACAGTTCAGCTGGGTCCTTTATTTCAGGATCCCACTGAGTATTCCAACTCTCTGATGTCCCGCCAGAACCCAGCCGCCAACGCACCACTGTTTGCCTCCTTCTTTAACCCCCCCCCCCCCCCCCCCTCCAGCAGGAAGACTGATGAAGGGAGGGAAGGTTGCTTGCCTTGTCCTTCTTTGGCCTATACCTTTTTTTCTTCCTCTCCCCTCCTTCTGCCAGCAGGACATCTGTTTCCTGTCTGTAATGCGACTCCAACAGCGGCCCGTCTTCGCTTGCCAGGCTGCCAGAGAGAGAGAGAGAGAGAGAGAGAGAGAGAGAGAGAGAGAGAGAGAGAGAGAGAGAGAGAGAGAGAGAGAGAGAGAGAGAGAGAGAGGGGGGGGGGGGGGGGGGGGGGTGATGGTGACGCTGCAGTGCACCATTAGCCTCCAACGCTAATAGGAGCGGGCGAGCTGGTGTGTTCCCGTGTGATTGAACCGTGATGAACGGCTCAGAGAAGCCGCTGGAGGTGACTCAAGGGCCGTGGAGACGCTGGGAGCCCTACGGTCGACCTGTGGAGTCGTTGATCACTGGGGCAGGCGCTACAGGCTAGCAGGGATTGTCTGAAGGATCTGGACATTGTCGGGTGTCACGTTTGGTGTGTGAGTTGGGATAATCTTTGAGGAGTCCTCTGGCTGGTCCCCATTGTTAACCGTTACAAAGCTGACCGCGGTGCGAAGCCTGGATTGTCTCTTCCCACCTTCTTTTGTGAAAGTTCTCTCTATCTCTCTCTCTCGGGTCTTCCTGACTGCCCCCGTACCCCCACCCCCCTCTCTCTCTCTCTCTCTCTCTCTCTCTCTCTCTCTCTCTCTCTCTCTCTCTCTCTCTCTCTCTCTCTTTCTTCCTCTTTCCTTTCCGTGTTTGTTTTGAATCGATGTGCCTCATGGTGTCAAAGCAGAGCCAGACCTCCAGGGTAGCGTTTGGTTAGCGGTGCCAGTATCAGTCCAGGCCTTTCTGTCTCCCTCCCTGTGAGCTCTGGTCCAAGCAGACAGACGTGGGTTTTCTTCTTTGGGAGAGGACATTTAAGGCAGTGTTTGGAGCCAAACACCCTGCTGTTGGCTTGTTGCTGTAGCCAGAGACCCTTAGCGCAGCGCAGTGATATTTGATAGCCCAGACTTGCCCCAGCAACTGTTAGCTTAGCAATTTCTAGACTCAAGGGTGTTCATGTCTGTTCACAAGGTAATTCTTGGCAACTCCAGGTGTGTTGCGCCGGAACGTGACTGCTGCCTGTCTTGGACTAACCTAGGAGAGTGCCTAGCCGGATGGCTGGTGTTGATGCTACGGCTGGAGGTCAATGCTGAACACATGGGTGGTCCTCCACTGGGCCTCCGGGAGTCTCATTGGTGCTCACGGCCTACCTCGCCCCACCCCTCGTTCTTACACACACACACACACACACACACACACAGTCACACACACACACACACACATCCATGTCGTTCTTCCCTAGCTGTGTAAGACCGAGTCTGTTTACCCCGGGGATTTACTGAAAAACAAATAGATCAGTGCAGCGAGATGCCGAAACTGGCAGCAGTCAGCCTCCATCTTGTGTCCTGTCCGCGGGGTTTGCTGTGGACACACAGACACTGTTTGTCTCTGGTCTCGGTAGGGTTCTTAGACTGGCTGCCTTCCCCTCCTCCGTCGCTGTACCTCCCGTCTCTCTCTCTCTCTTCGCCAGTGCAGTGCAACCGGTAAACCGTGTTAGCCCGATTTGTATGGAGATAAGGACATTCCGGGGATATTTCTTGGACTTCGCGTTTTATGGCCACGGTCCGTTTCTGAGCCTGTACCTCCGGGTGTCTGGCTCTGCGTCCCCCTGAGGCTCAGATGCTTGATTAGCACACGCGGCCCTCTCCTCCTCCCTCCCCCTCCCCCGGCCTGTCTCTGTCCTTCACTCTGTTCCTCCTCCTCAGACGCCCTCCCCGTCGAGGTGAGGACCTGGCGTGTTCAATTTGTCACAAGAAACACATCCAGCGAGTGCATGTCGGAGGAGGTCTGGTTCCTATCAAAACACTCCCACCCCCCCCCCCCACACCCCTACAGAAAACACAATAAAGAGAGAGATGGATTAGCTGTTGCCTTCGCACCCTTAAGGATGGCTGGAGTAGTCAAACCCCACTAAGGTAACAGAGGCCCACAACAACCACCCTTAGGTCAAGCCATCCTTGACTGCCTAGCCCCTGTGTGCGAAAGGGAAGATTTACAGGCACAGCTGGAGTGGGAATACCGCGGATCGGATCGGGGGATTGGAAAGATAGACATTCCCAGCTGGGGTGCGGGTCGATTCCCATTGTGCGAGCGCGTGCCTCTGCACGGTCTGTTGAGAGAGTGTGAGTGTGAGTGTGAGTGTGAGTGTGAGTGTGAGTGTGAGTGTGAGTGTGAGTGTGAGTGTGAGTGTGAGTGTGAGTGTGAGTGTAATTGAGACATCGGAGTGGATGCAGCAGTTGTCTGTAAGTGGATGCAGCAGTTGTCTGTAAGTGCGGCTCCGTGTCGCGACCCATGACCAGCGGTGGGAATACCACTCAGGATGACTCCTGTCTCCTGTGCCCCCCCCCCCCCCCCCCCCACACACACACACACACACACACATGCAGCTCCAGAGCAGGTGTTTGTTTTAAAGACACTCATAAAAGTCTCTGTAAATCTCCCTTCCCCCTCGTCCTTCGGTCTCTCCCTCGGCCCATTTTGTTACTCCCTTCTCTTCTCCGTTTTCTCAGTTTCTCAGTCTGTCGCTCTTTTCCTCTGTAATCCCTGCTCGCTTCCCCCTCTCTCTCTCTTCTTTCACTCTAGTAATCCCTAAGGAGGAGACTGTCTCTTTGTGCAGCCCTGTGTTTCTGTTCTGTATAGTGGAGAGGACATGCAGACAGACACCAGATGGATTTAAAGTAGAGAGGGGGCGGGGAATGGTGGACAGTCAGCAGAGTTGGACAGACCTTGGTACCAGCTGTGGCCAGACCTCCTCCTCAGTCAGCAGCCACACACTGGCCCGTTATCCATCCCTCAACCTTGTCCTCTGCTTACAGAGCAACGGAGGGTTGGATATGTTCATAGGGTGTAGATGTGGTGTACTGCATTTCAGTTAGGACAACTTAACACATGTTTAACTGTTATATTGCATCTAACATGGTAATACATTGAAGTCTTCGTCAAGGGTCTGCTGCTCTGAAATACATTCCCGCCCTAGGTCACATTCAAACACTCAGTGAACAACCACGAGTAGGGAGCGGATATCTGCAGATTCCCCTCTGAAAGATACTTAGCAACAGACCCGAAGTAGGTGGGGGCTGGTCTGGAGGTGGGTGTGCAGCAGTGAGAGCAGGCGCATTGTGTGTGTGTGTGTGTGTGTGTGTGTGTGTGTGTGTGTGTGTGTGTGTGTGTGTGCAGCAGTGAACATTGGAGCAGTTGTAGGAGCCAGTGTAGGGAGTGACCTGTGGTATAAGAAGGCCGTGTTAAACTAATGAGCGTATGTCCATGGTTGATTGGCGTGACTTGGATAATAGCTGTGTCTGAGTTGTCCGCCTGAACTTGCTCTGCCAAGGCGACGCCTCATTTGTGTGTGTGTGTGTGTGTGTGTGTGTGTGTGTGTGTGTGTGTGTGTGTGTGTGTGTGTGTGTGTGTGTGTGTGTTTGAGTGAGCAACAACAGTTACGATGCATCGCTGCACTCAATGGAGGCCTGTTTCTAAATCTCCAGCTCTACGTGTCGAGGAACAAAAGACGTTTGGGGAAAGGAAGGAGAGGGGCAAAAGGAAATGAAGTTATGGAGGTTAACTGCAGCGCAGTCTTCTTCCTCCTCCTCCTCCTCCCCTCCCTCTCCTTCTCGTTCTCCTGATCAGAAACAGCTGTTGGCCTCCGTGTATTTCAGGAGCGGGCTCTAAGAATAGGCTCCTGGAGCGCTAGCGGAGGACGGACTTGACGGTGCGATCCGGCTCTCTGGAGGGGGAGACAAAGGGCGGCGCGGGGCGATTCGATGAGGCCGCTGACGACAGACCCAGGCCCACGCGGATCCTCGCTCACCGACCCTGGCTCTAATTATCTGTGGCTGGGCCCGAGCCTCTCCTACGCCCAGCGCTCTGTCAACAGGGGAGAGTAAGTGGAGCGGCTGTGTTCTCTGGCGGGGGGGGGGGGGGAGACTACGCGCAGGCCTCCGCGCTCACATAAATGTGCAAACGGACTTTGAGGTCGGCGCCGCATATTCCAAGCCGCCCTTCAGGCACAGCGCTCTTGAACTCCCCCTTCACACGTAAACAAGGTCCAGGGAAGATTAGAGATGTCAGAGGGTGTCTTGCGGGGGGAGGCCATCACGCTCAGTCTGTGTGTATGCTAGGAGGGTGTTAGCGCCTGTGGAGGGCTAGGATTAGCAGCTTCGGCCTCCTGTCATCAAGGCCATCTATCCCTTCACGGGGGCGAGTGTTTTGTTAAAGCAGGGGCTTTCAACTGGCTCAGCAGTGACAGGTCCCAGACCTGCGGGGGCTGGACCACTGCACCACTGCACTGGGACAGCTGTTTTGGGGGATTACACATGCACAGACATACATACATATACAAACCTGCTTATTCAAAAGCAAATAGGCATAAACATGCTTTCACAGACACACACACCAAATGAACCCTTTTAATACGCTGAGTATGGTATTATTATAGTAATGTGTAACGTGATCTAGTCATTTGACTCTCAGGTCACCGCTTATTGTCCATGGTCATGCTTTATATGAATTGGCTCTCTGTTCCACATGGTGTTGGATTCATTTGTGGCCTGTGTCTTTGCGTGGGGATCAATTCTTAGGACCTGGGCGACCACAAAGGGAGCTTTTCAAAAGGGCCTGGCCAGACATTGTGAACCGCCTGCAGTAGTCAGACATCGTCATGCCATTGTTGCTCCTTTCTGGCTGATTTGTCGTCCTTATCGCGGCATCTTTGCTTTTCGCATGGATTCTCCGGCGACTTCCTCGTTGCGTTGGGTTCTTGGAAACCCAGTCTGGAACAAGACAGCCAGGTTTTTTTTGGTGGGGGGGGGGGGGGGGGGGGGGGGGGGGGCGGGCGGTGAGGCCGTGGTTAAAGAGGAGTTCAACCAAGCGTGCCGTCGTCTGCAGCGCCCGTCGCCATGGAGACGTGGAAGATTGGATCTGGCGGAAGGTTTCGCTGCGCTGGCTGTTTGATGGAGGCTGGTCGAAAGGCCGGTTCCTCCTGTCACAACGGGTAGTCACTGAACCATTCAAGTAGAGATGTTTTATTTTGGCAACCAACTGAACTGATAGGAGAGTAGTGCGTTAGAAAGTTCCACTGGATGGACAGCATTCTAAGGCTTTCGTATCTGTCACAGACTGAACAAAGCGACTTTGTGGAGACCGGTTAAATGGCCTTGCCAGCCAGCCAGCAGGATGGAGACAGAATGTGTTCTAATAAGAGGCCATCATCAGAGATCTTTTTGCTAAAATTAGCTTGGCATGTGTTTTGTCTTTGCTGGTTCCATGGACCAGCAGCTGTTGGTTTGGACTAAAGATAGTCACGTTGTTGAGGAAAGCCTTTGAGAGGTGAGCCATATGCTATCTTGATTGTATTTCTGTCACGTTTCCATCTAGACCGCTCCTGACGCTAACCCTCATGTACATGTATGAAACAGAGTCACACTTTGAAAGACTGTTGTTTTTACCAACCCCCCCCCCCCTCCATCCCCTCTCTCCCTATCAAATCGAACACTGAGTTCTGACGACCTCAGCATGTCTGGCCCAATCAAACCGGCCTTATCCGGTTGACTCACACTCCTGATGTGAGGGGCAGAGTTTAGGCGGGGGGCCGCACAGCGATGACGTGCTGTTTAGGACATGCTTGTTGACCCAGTGGAACAGAGTCATCAAATAATGAATTTCCGCTGACTCGGACACAGGTTCTGTGCCCCCCCCCCCCCCCCCCCCCCCCCCCCCACGCTAGCCAATAAAGCGGCGGAAAGACAAACATGAACCCCGGCCAGGCTGCTGTTTGGACAGGTCCCTTCAGCCCGGAAAGGTCAGAGGTCACTGTATTGTGAGGGCCTGGCTGGGGGAGGCTCTTGTCGAGGCTTTGAACAGGATGCCCCTGCTCACCTGCAGGCATACGGCACAGGGTTTCCCTGGGACTCATGCTTGAGTGAATGTGTTCAGGTGAGGCTTTGATTAGTTCCTGAGGTGTCTGGTCGAGGGCCTTTTGCTACCATAAGGGGGCTTCTAATGTGTGTGTGTATTGGGGGGGGGGGGGGGGGGGCGTGGGGGGGCAGTGATCGACAACTCTGGGGTAAGGGAACTGAAGAACCAAAAGCTGCGCTCCTTTTCCACACAGTTTCAGTTACTCGTTGGTCCCAACTCCTGATGTTAGCAACTTTGAGTGTGCATTTTTGTTTGAGTGAGAGAGTGAGAGAGTGAGAGAGAGAGAGAGAGAGAGAGAGAGAGAGAGAGAGAGAGAGAGAGGGAGGGAGGGAGGGAGGGAGGGAGGGAGAGAGAGAGAGAGAGAGAGAGAGAGAGAGAGAGAGAGAGAGAGAGAGAGAGAGAGAGAGAGAGAGAGAGAGAGAGAGAGAGAGAGAGAGAGAGAGAGAGAGAGAGAGGGAGGGAGGGAGGGAGGGAGGGAGGGAGGGAGGGGGAGAGAGAGAGAGAGAGAGAGAGAGAGAGAGAGAGAGAGAGAGAGAGAGAGAGAGAGAGAGAGAGAGAGAGAGAGAGAGAGAGAGAGAGAGAGAGAGAGAGAGAACAGAGAGAGCGAGACCCTTCCTGTTGGCTGGGGGGGGGGGGGGGTGAATGATGATTGTATCATGGGGGAGTGGCTGTGGTCAGAGTGACATGCTGAGTATGTGTGTGTGTGAGTGTGTATGGTGCCTTCCTTCGTCCTACAGAAGTGAGTCGTCTGAGGGACGTGTGTTTCCCATTATAAATAAAGGGGAAAATAGTACACTTTGCACTTCAATCTAGTACAAGGGGGCAGAGGTGGTCCGAGAGGAGGCCGGGGGGAGGAGGGTTAGTGGGTGTGGGGGGTGGGGTGGGGGGGGCTGTTCTTGTTTGGCTCACTCCATTATGGAATGCACATCCAGCCCACTCCACCTCCACTTTTAACGGTCTGTTGTTTCGGTCCCTGTGTTTATGTGTGTGGGTGTGTGTGTGTGTGTGTGTGTGTGTGTGTGTTGTGCATTTGTCTGCTGTTGTGTATGTGTGTGTGTGGGGGGGCGGCCCCTGCGCTATGGTGTGTGTTTGTATGAGACCGAGGGAAGGACACGTAGTGCTCCCATCCCCCGTAATATCAAGTGCTCCGTAATCCTCTCCGTCTCTCGGTCGGCCGAGCTCCCGAGCCTTGATTTGATTCCGAGAGCCCAAACACATTCCAGCACCATACAAGGACCAGGAAAATCCCCCCTGGCTGAAATCCCCCGTCCCCCGACACAGCTCATGTTACGGGGCCAAAAACCCGGGGCGCCTCTGATGTGTGCGTGCGTGCGTGCGTGCGTGCGTGCGTGCGTGCGTGCGTGCGTTTGTATACACCCAGCACGGGAACCAGTGTGTCATGCCCTTTCACACACATACACGCACGTGCGCATCTCTGGTGAACCAATGTAGCCGTGCACATGCATGTGCGTGCACACACATGCACATCTTCACGGAGGGAGCTCTGTGGTAGGTGGAGGGCAGCTCTCATCCCCCCGGGCGGGCGGGGGTGGGGGGTCCACATGACCCTAATGCTGAATCCCGGCTCAGGTCAGAGAGGTCCCTGTACCTCTAAGCCACACACACATGGCAACTGCTAAAGTTTCTCCATAGCCACTGTTGTGGGGTCAGTTTTTCAATTTCACCTCACTAATGTTTGTGGTGGAGGATTTGGGATGAGGAAGATGGTCTCAGATCAGGTGTCCGAGGATCCCTTTAACTTAGAAACCACAAACAGCGGTGCTCCCATTGCCTCATCGCATGTAGTGCTCATTTATCTATTCTACCACTTCCCCTGCATGTAATACATCACACTCAGACACACACACACACACACACACACACACACACACACACACACACACACACACACACACACCATCAAACTAGATAGTGTTACAGCATAGCAATGGCGTGTGCTTTGAAAAAGAGCTCTGGTGGGATGTTGGACATTGTGAAAACATGGAGCTGTTATGATGAGGGGAGGAGGGGGGGAGGAGTGTGAACCAAAGGAGGAAGGAAGAATGCAATCTCAACACCTTCACTCTGTGCCCTGCTCACCTCCCCTATGTCGCTCCTCTGGAATGCTATTAGCCAAGTGAAAAATGGTTTGGTGTGTGTGTGTGCGTGTGTGTGTGTGTGTGTGTGTGTGTGTGTGCGTGCGTGCGTGCGTGCGTTCCACTGTGGATTTGCACATGTGTAGGGGTTGGGCCTAAAGGGCCTTTAATTCTTTTTGTGAGTCTGAGTTCTTTCATAAACTGTGGCACGTTTTTTTCTTTCGAGGGGATATGTGTGTGTGAATGTACGTGGTGTGTCTGTGTATGAATGTGCGTGGTGTGTCTGTGTGTGAATGAAGGGAGTTTTTGGGGAGCACTTTGATGTCGCAGATTAAGCCGGAGCCCTGACTGAGGTTTGATTGAAGCCAGACGCCAAATCGCTCAGACCCCTAACCGACACACACACACACGCACACACACACACACACACGCACAATGCCACACTGTTTCAATGCCCCTTCCATGGTATCCAGCTGCAGCTGCTACTTTCTCTCTTTCATTATTGTTTGACCATGATACTTCCACCCTCCACATCTGTAGGTTGTACTTTTTCAAACTCTCCCTCCATCTCTCTCTCTCCTCCCCCCCTCCACAGTGGTTTTCTTGGCCTCCTCTCAGAGTTAGTGCCTGCTCTCTTTTGTAATATATACATATATATATATATATATATATATATATATATATATATATATATATATATATATATATATATATATATATATAAATAAATACAGGTATATATACAAATATACGTATGATGTGGAGGGCTAGTTTCACTGTGTACACACTATACTTGTCCTCGGGCCGACAAAGGCTTTGTCCCAGTGCTGTTCTGCACTGGTCAGCACACAGTTCTCGTGTAAACACACACACACACACACACACACACACACACACACACACACACACACACACACACACAGTCTCTCTCCCGCTCGCGGCCCATCCTCCAGAGTCCAGTGAAAACAGAGCAGGGCTCTGCCAGTATCAACACAACCCCATTGTTGTGTGTGCTCTGCTCGCTTTCCCGAGGCCCATTCCGAGGCCCACTCTCTTTCCCGCTTCAGGTTCCCGCTCCCCGTGGCGTTCCAGTGCTCCCTACGTAGACACGGAGCCGGAGAACGGCCATTCGGGATCCCATTCCAGGGAGTTAAAATAAGAAATGAGACCGATCATTTGCCTGATGTTTTTGGAGCTCCCTGTGTCATTAGAATGCCGGCAGGCTCTCAGTCAGAGATTTGCGCGCCGTGATTCGCTGCCTGGGCTTGGTTCTCGCTCGTTCCTTTTTACTGCTTGGCTGCCTGCTCCGTGCGGTGTGCAGCGTCGCTCAGAGGCTTTGCATTTGACAGTGCTTTCGGAGCCTGTTTCTCAGACGGAAAAACATCAATTTCAACAGCCCAGCCTGTCGACCGTGGAGTGATATAGTGTTCCACAGTTTGTCGGAGGCTCAGACTGGCAATAAAATAGCACGGCAACAGCCTGCTCGCATTTTTACCATGTGTTACATTTATAATGGAGTTTTCCACCACCAGTAGGAGTGAGAGAGGATGTTAGACAAGTGGAACGCCAGCGTCGCCAGCGCCAGGGTCCGTTCTCATATCCGTGGGCTGAGCGTCAGCGCCTGCTCGCACGCTGGCATGTCAGTAGTGATGGCAGGATCGACACGGCTCTCCCAGCTGTGACCCCGGGCCACATGTGCAGTCAATTAGGACCAATCAGAGGGCTGTAATCAGGGGGGGAGGGCCTGGTGGCTGGGCGGCGGTCTGGGTGAGAGGCGTGATTAGTGTGTCAGTCTGATGAGGACGGACAGCGTCCAGGAGGAATCATATTTCTCGTTTCTTTCTCTCTTTCTCTCTCTCTCTTTCTCTCTCTCTCTCTCTCTCTCTCTCTCTCTCTCTGTCTTTCATGGCTTGCTCTCCCCCTCTCCCTTTCTCTCTTTCGCTCTCTCTTTTCCCTCCTCCCTCTCTCTTTCTGTTTTCCGCTCTCTTCTCCCCCCATTGAATTTGCTTTGCTTGTTTAGTGGGTGCCAGCCCCCTGCCCCAGAGCACATGGCAGGCAGTGAGCGGGAAGCTAAACTAGATTCTGCTCCAGCTATTTGATGTCTGGCTCTCTCTCTCTCTCTCTCCCTCCAACGTCTAGAGTAGATGGAGTTGGTTGCTTAAGCTTTGCATTTCACTTTCATGAGATCTATGCTGGCTCCGCTCATTACTGCTGCGGAATCACAGACAATTAAGTCTTTCTGAGCTCGGCGAGTAATTACTCTACAAAGAGCACGTCTCCAAAGGGCCTTTGAATTGGGAAGCAAAGAAAATGCGCGTAAATGACGTGTGCCTTGGTAAAGCTGTCCCAAAGAATACTGGTCTAAACATAATGATGGCTCTGGTTCCAAGTCCTGTTGTGTATTAAGAACAACGCTCCACAGAGTATTGAGGGACTTACATTCTTCTTCTATGAGTGTGTCTGAATGTGGTTTTATTGTTGTCATTTCCAGTGGAGTAGGCCTATGCTGTCGGGTGAGGTGAGGTCTGCTGCTTTTAAAGGGCCCTGGGACACTGCTGACTAACGTCTTGGGAAATTTGCTTGCAGGTTTTATTCATGGAGGCCGCCGAACAGATACCCTGTTTTTCTCCAAATCCCATTTGTCTTGCATTTTCTTGTTTGGCCCCGCTGAGCTCAGCAAAAACATATGTCTCATTTCTCTCTCTCTCTCTCATTGTTTCGGTCCAGGGCAATGGAAACTGCGAGGTGGTAGATTAGCCGTGAGGTAATAGGCAGGCAGACAGGCAGACAGGCAGGCAGGCAGGCAGGCAGGCAGACAGACAGACAGACAGACAGACAGACAGACAGACAGACAGACAGACAGACAGACAGACAGACAGACAGACAGACAGACAGACAGACAGACAGACAGACAGACAGACAGACAGACAGACAGACAGACAAGGCATCATGCTTTCAGAAGCACATCTGAGGCAGGATGGCCCCAATGCCTGGCGGGTGCACGTTTGGAGCAGGAGTGGGGCTCCCTGACTCACAGGATGTTGTAACGTGCGCGCGTGGGGGGGTCGAGGAGGAGGTGAGGAGCGTTGTTTTTGGGAACGTCCTCGTCTGCGTCAGGAGCAAGGCCTTCACTGCTGTTTCTCCTTCTTTATCCCCTCTTCCAAATCCGAGCTCCTTCTCCCCACAGTAAATGAGCTTTCCGTTTGTTCATGCTGTGGTTGTTGACCAGAATCATCACGGAAGCAGCATTCATTGAAACGTGTTCCCTTCTCTCTCAATCCCTTTCACTCCCGTTTCCTCTCTCCGGCTCCCCTCTCTCCAGTTCCAAAGAAGCTGCTCCAGGAGGCAGGCCCCAGGCCCCCAGCGTTCCCCCCGCCACCCCATGCCCATGACCCCAACGTGGTTGGAGACAGTGCCCCCCCAACCTCTGACTCTGTGCCAGGTAAGCCTGCTGACACACACACGCACATACACACACACACACACACACACACACACACACACACACACACGTTCCCAGCAGAGAGCCCTTAACGTTAAACAGTTTCAAGGCCTAATCTTTTCAGCAAAGGATTTTGTTTCTCACAGAGCCACAGATGCACAAATATTGTAAGTCATCCTGGTTCAAGTCTCTTATTGTAGTGAGCTGTGCCATTTCGTTTGCTCTGGAATGGGAGCATTTGGTATTCAAAACAGTTTTCTATTCATCATTAATTGCTTTTGTAGCAGTGCAGAGCACCGAGCACCAAATAAATCCTTTGTAATGCCAAGTTCCCAGGACACTTGTGAGAATGAAAGAGTGGACAAGAGAGAGAAACAAAGAGGAGATACCAGCGAGGATGAAAGGCAAAACAAGGCATCTTTCATGAGGGAAGATGGCTGGCGTCCAGACATTAGAGTCGCCAGAGCCTCTCTGATTAGGAGGACATGAACATGAAGGCAGGACAAGACGAAGGAAAGGAGAAAGACTGTGCTCGTACGCTGACAGTTCCTTGCGCATGGGTGACCTAACTTCCTCTCACCACCCTCACACACACACACACACACACACACACACACACACACACACACACACACATTTGAAAAATAAAAGCTCCCATGTCAGAGAGGAAGAGCAGAAGCAAGCTTGTTTTAGACACGCACCATTTTTCCAAATGCAGTTAATATATCAAACCGGATCTTTCTGTACAATCACCTCATGTCTCATTTCCTGTTTTTTTTTAAAAACAAGGGAAATAACTAAGAACTAGTTCCAAAGATCCACCGATCCATTTTTTACCTTTTTTATTTTTCCTTTTTCCATCGTTTGCTGGTCGGACTGTCTTTATGGGTGCAAGGGTAAGGCCTGTGATGCATTGGTTCATGGCCTGCCGCTGTGCACAACACAGCAGTTGGTCCAGGTGGAAACATTTACCTCCTCAGTCAGCAGTTCCACTTTAAACAGCCTATATCAGATAAAGACTGCCTGACACACCTTACAGCTCCTGCAATTAGGGTCTCAAGTGTGTGGGACAGCTGCAAGCACACAAATAGCTACACAAATAGCAATACACTCAAGCGTTAAATAGCCACACAGACACATGCACATGCACACACACGTATACACACAAATCTCAGGTCATCCAACTCAATTGAGTCTGTTTATCAGTATTTACATTAGCTGTCTAAGGGAAGTGTTTTGTCTGCACTGCAGCGTTCTCAATAAACATGGCGCTGACTAACCCGTGCCAGACCCAGGCAGGGCCGGGCTGACCCAGGCAGGGCCCTTTCTGTGTTTAACCTGTCAAGAGGTAGACTACAGTGTGTACTACATCAGGTTACCCAGGTATACACTGATGTCTGTGTACTGTCACTGTCTGTTCTAGCTTCTCTTAAATCCTACAGAGTGCAGTCACCACAAAGTAGAACATGACCAACTCAGAATCCAAGAAGCGTATTTCTTCCGATAAATTGTTCCCGTCTATAAATAGACCATCCGGTAGATCCCGGGGAGGGACAGTTGCCAGGGTCCAAAACATTTTCCATGTGGATCTAATCGTCTGCTGATTTGACTCAGAGTGAGCTAGACAGAAGCTGATACAGTTGGGACCGTGAATCACTAACCGGTGTTAGTGATTTAACCCCTCGACCCCCAGTTATTTGTTAGAATGTTTTGTCAGACTGAACCCATGCTCACACCGCAAGGAGTCGTGTGTGTGTGTGTGTGTGTGTGTGTGTGTGTGTGTGTGTGTGTGTGTGTGTGTGTGTGTGTGTGAGTCACTTGTCTCAGGGGTTTACTGAAACCAGCCAGAGACACTGCTGGGCTCACTTTACTGTAAATGAGGCGAGAGCCCCTGTGGCTGAACAAGAAACATGTGGGTGTGAGCCTTTACTTGGGCGCTGCCCGATATGTGTTGTATCTATTAGAGAGAAAGAACAACCAGAGCATCAAATGGCTTTGCAGTCTGAGTCCACTGTCCGATGGTAACGCGTCCCGTTCTCTTTGAAGAGAGAAAGCGAGTGAGGGAGTCCGGCCTGCGCCCCGGGGAGGACAAGTTTCCTGACGGAGGAAGGCGAGGAGGAGGAGGAGAGGCGGAGGGACCGCCGTCACGCCCGGACATCAACCCCATCATCAACTTCACCTCGGACAGCAGCAGCATGGCCTTCATCAGCAATGCCCTGGCGGCCTACACCTACATCACAGGTACACCACCAACCGCCAGCGCCACCGCTTCCTAACCACAGTGGGAAGTCCCTTTACGGCATTGCTCTTGCACTGTTTATTAGGTATACTATGTGAGTTACCCTTCATACAGCTTTAAAGGGGTAAGCCTATTCAAACGGTGAATAGCATCTTAAGGTTTGATATATTCTGGGATTGGATATTTAGATTGGGCGATAGAATGTGTGTTTGAATGATGCAGTGTCTTAGTTTGGGTGTATTGTTTTGATAATTCTAGGTGGTACGCTACACCGTGACGCTGATCTGGGTGCCAATGGGACGGAGAATTGAGGGAATTATGGGCATGAGGAATGTTGATATTAACGAAAGATAGCATTATACAGGCACACACACACACACGCTCACTGTCCGTCTCCTGATCCAAGCAGCTGCTTAAACGAGAGAGAGAGAGAGAGAGAGAGAGAGAGAGAGAGAGAGAGAGAGAGAGAGAGAGAGAGAGAGAGAGAGAGAGAGAGAGAGAGAGAGAGAGAGAGAGAGAGAGAGAGAGAGAGAGAGAGAGAGAGAGAGAGAGAGAGAGAGAGAGAGAGAGAGAGAGAGAGAGAGAGAGAGAGAGAGAGAGAGAGAGAGAGAGAGAGAGAGAGAGCCTTCCTGTTTCATTACTTTCTACTCCGATAGGCAAATACACACACTTGCTGCACCGTGAAAAACAAACACACCGCATGCATCCTCAAATAAACATCCACGCACATGGTGCACAGCACAGTACATGGGCCTAAGGGCATGGCATCTCATCCTTGAATCTCTTCCTGGGATTTCACTGCAAATGAACACTAGCTTGCAGAATCAAACACAGAGGCCCTGCTAAAAAAATATTCAGCGTAGAGCAAACAAATGACATCAGGAAGGTTATTATCCAGCTGTTGCCATGATCTGCTTGCAACACTGTTTCTCATGTTATCGTCTCCGATCTCAGCGGTCATGGGAGTTATGCTGTGGAATGGTTTGAGTTCATAAATCTCCATGTCAAATACGCACTCATCGAAATGAATGCAGATTTATAGAACAGGCTGAACAAGTAACAGCAAATTCTTTCTTGTCTTGGCAGAATTTGTAAGAGTGTGTGAGAGATCGGTAAGGAGGATAGCGGTTGATTTCTTTTGTGGCTGACATGCTCTGTAAACGGAGGATTCAGTTTACCATAGCAGTGAGACTTAAACCAGTCTTTGTCTTTCTATCTCCTCCTCTCTGTAACTCTCTTTCTCTCTCCATCCATCAATCCATCCAGACCACCAAGAGCGTGCAGCCCTCTTCTTCGTCTGCGGCGTGTGTCTGGGCCTCTTCCTCACGCTGTTTGCCCTGGTGATCCAGATCTCCTGCCGCACCGACTGTCAGCAGCGCCGCCGGCCCGCTGCCAAGAAGAAGAAGGGCCGACCATCCGACTCGCCCTCCGACTCCTCCGACTCCGACTCCGATTGGGAAACCACCTCGGACCTGTCGGCGCGCCGGCACCGGCGCTTCGAGCGCACCCTCAACATGAACGTGTTCACGTCGGCCGAGGAACTGGAGAGGGCCCAGCGGCTGGAGGAGAGGGAGCGAATCATCCGGGAGATCTGGATGAACGGCCAGCCGGACATTCCCGGGACGCGCAGCCTCAACCGCTATTATTAAGAGACGATGGCGATGCTGTGAGGTCCGCTCCCGGGCCCCCCGACTTGAACACGTGAGAGGTCTCCGGGGCTGGAGCCACGCCCTGAGCCCCGTTTGTCAGGCCATGTGACCACTGCAGGACCAATTAAGACAGGCAGGGGTGGGCAACGCACTGAGGAGCACCAAAATGGGGCTGGTGGGGAAGGAAAGCCCAAGCTGTGGGCCTGTGCATCTTTGGATACGGAAAGCTAGGCCCCATAGGCTGTGAGAAGAAGCTCCTCCCCTCAGCTTGATTTAAAGGTTGAATCTCATTAGTGTAGGCAGGGGCGGGGGGGAGGTCATCAGCTGCAGCACCCCACTGCCTTTGCCCTAAACAGGCCCTGTTTTAGTGGAGGGTTGTGTGATCTGTGCCTTAGAACACAAAGAGAGCCCAAAGATGACTCCCTTAAATCTGTCCGCTGCATACTGAACAAGGAGCAACTAACGAAAACATTATGAAAGCTTGCAGCTCGCTTAATGCTCTTTTACCCTCCAGTATTGAAATGGAAGAAAAGCGTTTGGAGCGGAGAAAAACAGAACACAAAATCAGATTTATATGGTTTGCTATGTCGATGGGAAGAAAGCTGACAGTGGGACAGTTGTTAATTTGGCTCAACACAGTCAACCATGCTGCCTTTCGAACCTTTTGAAACCAAAGGTTGTTGTTGTTGTTTTTGGAATTCATCTCAGCCCTTATGAAATATATTTTATAATATTTAATAGCTTTATTATTGCATACATTGTGTCGTTTTTCATTTATGGTTTTATCGTGAAATATTTTTATAGTGTGGTGAGGCTTCTCTGGCACCTCAGGGATGCAATCCTAGTGTTTCTGTTGTCTGCTTGTCATTTTAGCTTCCGAAGAAGGGTATCAGACAGTCTACTATTACAGATGTGTGAGCATTTAAAAACTGAATACAACCACGTTGAAAGCCTCCAAGAGGTTGAGTGATTTAAGCTTATTTTTGATACAATTGTATGCACAGCACGGTGCCTTACCCAATTATAAGGTCGTCCCCAGTGTCAAATGTTTAGCCAAGCGACCACATAGAGATGCCTTTCAGGCCCTATATTTATCAAGAATTGCAGGGTGCAGGCATTGGTCTAGAAGCACTCTTTCAGATCATATTGGCTAAGGGGCCATTGAATATATATCAACACTCCTACTCTGGGATTCTTTGCAAATACAAGGCCAGGTCCGCTTGTACCTTGTTCACTATTATAAGTGCTTTGCCATTGTTAATGACAAATGCCTCAGTCAATCATTGCACTTGTTATCATCTTGCTGGAGTTGTTGTACATAACTATGTCAATGCTGAATTGATATAAATGGATCAGCATTGGAAGATTACTGTAGTCCTCTAGACTATTGTGTTGGCCTTTATGACACCACAGAGCAATATTTATCATGCTGTCAAAATAAAATAAGCTATTATCAATCCAGTTCTGTTACATTGCACTGGATTTAACCATAGGAATTATCATGTTTGTTTTTTCAGATTTTTTTTGTTTTCCTGACTGACATGAGTTCAAAGTGCATAGGATATATTAGGCTCATCTAGTCTACTTTGACCCTTTGAACTAGTTTTAAGCCACCTTTGTATGGTTTTAATATTGTAACAGCTTTTGTTTTTTAAATTGAATGGGACTTAAAAAATGCAACTAGCTGGTAAGTGAGACCAAAGTATGACTCTTGTGTTTGGAATAAAATGTTGGTAATAAAATAATCCCTGAAACAATTTATTTAAATTCTAAATATCATATTTTTAAAATATTGATATACTTGGTGTTCTCGCATTGTCTAAAATGATATAATTAAAATAATACCAAATGTATTAAGTACCACCATGCTCTGTTAAGGATGGTGCGCCATCTTGCGGTTAATTGTGTATCTATACTTAAAATGTACATTTTAACGGGTTTTTTTTTTACATCAGGACGTCTAGAACAAAAGTATTATTATCATTAGTATCGTCATCATTACGAAATAGATAAATGATCATTTTCATATAAATAAAGACTTTTCGCGCCAATCTGAGGTTGCTACTTTGTTTAGGATTTCCATGGTAACTGTTCTCGTTCTATTGTTTCCATGGACACCGCACCATAACTATCAATGGGGCATTCTTAGGCATTTTCTAGAACAAGCTAACTTGCTAAATAATCATAACGCTTAATAATTTTATTGGGGCAAAGTACACTAACCAGGTGTCCTATTTTGCAAGCCAAGCAATGTCTGTAAATAGGGAGCACGGATTGCCATTTTTACCGGGGAATACATTTGTGGACACTACGGTAAGAATTTAGCCAATTTACCCGAAGTTACAAAATTGCCAAGAAGATTAGATTTCAACGTTCTACATGCTGCTAACGTTACCATGTCTCTATGAGGCATTGGAATGCATGATCTTTGGGGAAATTATGCATTGTTGCTACTGCGACTGTTATATTTTTAAATCGGACTGTAGTTGGTTTATGCGATTAAGTGAAGTCAGATGTGAATGTCAGTGATAAAATCAACAGCAACAAAGTATTAGGCATCGAGTGTATAGTTTCCCGGGTAGCAGTCTGGATGATATGCCTATGCAATTTTGTATAATCATATAATTTCTGCTAAAGTTAGACTTTGGAACCGTCTGCGAAAAGAAAAACGTACTGCAGAAGTCTAAACGTATTATTTAATTTTTAAGTGTTTTCTACCTGTAGTATTACTGTGACATAAATATACATATTATATCAAGTTCATTACATCGTTCTCGATAATCTTTTACATTCCTGTCTAGAAGTCTGCTTTCCATCGATCACACACATTGGACTTTAAAAATGGTTACGCTCTGCCACGCCGACCCAGGGTTGGCATTGGACAGTCATCTCTCCTATCAGATCAACTGACCCAGAACGAGATCAATGAGCTGTCCCCTGAGACACCTGCTCTCACCTATGGGACACCCCACCACAACGCACTTCTCAACTTTGTTCCTGCTCATGTGGCCTATAACAAGAAGGTACTGAATCGTGCATCTGAGGCAGTCTATGCCATTTTTGTACAGAGATACTTTAACAGGTGTTGAGCCTTATATGTTCTCATCTATCTGCCCCTCCTCTAGGTGTTGCGTTTCTATGCCTACTTCCAACAGGAAGTCCAGCACTCGCCTGACGAGGAGTACCGTGTGCGTCCAGTGGTCATCTACTACTACCTTGAAGACGACAGCATGTGCATCATTGAGCCTGTGGTGGAGAACTCCGGCATACCACAGGGCAAGCTCATTAAGCGCCAGCGCCTCCCCAAGAATGACCGCGGGGACCACTACCACTGGAAGGACCTCAACGTGCCCATGGACCTGACAGTGTATGGGACGTACTACCGCATTACACACTGTGATGCATTCACCCAGGTAAAACACACACACACACGCATACAAGAACATGAGTACGTGAACAGATGTTGTAAATGCCATTGCAAGGTGTTTGCGTGATCTTTTCCCCCTTCTCACTCTGCATGTCCTATGCGTGCGTGCATCATCAGGAATTCATGGAGAGCGAGGGTCTGATTCTGAATGAGCCTGAGACTACCCCGGTGGACCCCTACCTCACACATCGTGTCCAGCCTGAGCGCTCCTACATCACCCCCTCCGATTCCGACCGCCTCCAGCAGTTCCTCACCTTGGACCGCAAGGTGACCACTGCTCACCGTAGAACTAGCTATGCTGATGAAAGTGTGGATATTATCGTTGTCCTCAAAAAGCCAACCACATTTGACTCCTCTCATGTCATGTCCACACTTACAGGTGCTGCGTTTCTTTGCCCTGTGGGACCACACTGACTCATTGTACGGCGAAGCCAGACCGGTGACCATCCAGTACTACCTGGTCGACGACTCAGTGGAAATCCGCGAGGTCCACGAGCCCAACAGTGGCAGAGACCCCTTCCCTTTGCTGCTCCGCAGACAGAAGATCCCCAAGCTGATCAAAGCCCCCTGCGGTGAGGGGGAACGCGATCTGTGTGCTAGTCACAGGGATACGGATGCTCTTGACTGTGCGAATGTCTTTATCTACTCGGAACACCCTGTTACTCGTTCCCTTTTATGAATGAAGTCAAGGAAGTGAAGTGACTCAGATATACAAAGTAGGCAGTGGCCACGCCCCCTGAGTGCCTCTGATCTAAGTGAGTGTGTTATCCGTCTCGCTTCACTTCCACAGAACCCTTCCCCACCTGCGTGATGGAGGTGTCTCAACAGGAGGTGCACGAGTACTACTCCCCCAAGGACTTCCAGGTCGGCGAGACCCTGCGGCTGATGGGCCGTCGCTTCCTGCTCTATGACTGCGACGCATTCACCAAGGCCTACTTCCAGAAGAACTTCCCCCACATGCAGCTCAAGCCCACCAAGGTCCCCACGAGGATGGACATGTCGCAGAAGAAGCGGGTACGAGAAAGCAGGCCATTTGTGACCCAGTGACCCCAATGATCAAGTGCTTTAATTGAGATGAGATTGATTTTTCGTTGTATGCATATTCTGTGTGTTCCTATTTACATGATTATATGTAGTTTAAATCAAGTGAAGTTGTGGCATGTTGGCATGGGTTTATGTTATTTTTGTGCACGGGTTTGCAATCTCCCATCCCGCCTCTTCCCTTCAGGACATCCCCCCCTACAATGGCTTTGGCTCCCTGGAGGACTCGTTCCAGAACTGCCTGTCCCTGGTCCCCGAGCCCCCCAAGAAGGACCTGATAAAGATGCTGGAGAATGACAACAAAGTGCTCCGCTACGCAGCTACGATGGTAAGAGGTGAATGTAGGCAAGAGGACAGTTTTTAGGTTATCAGGATTGGATGAAGCTACTGGATGAGAAGATGTTTTGCTTAGTCTGACTGTCACTTTGGTACAGCTCTAATCAATAAGACTTCATCCCAATTTAAAGATTCTAATAGCCCTCCCTCAACCTCCTTCTTGTCCTTTCTCTGACGTCAGGACTCGCAGAATCCTCAGAACGCCGGACGGCACTTCATCCTCTGCTACTACCTGTCCAACGACATGATCAGTATTTTCGAGAGGTCCACCCGAAACTCTGGGATCATCGGTGGCAAGTTCCTGGAGAAGACCCGCATCCCCAAGCCCGGCTGCAGCGTGGACAACCCTGTCTTCTACACGCCTGCAGACTTTGCGATTGGAGCTACAGTGGAAGGTAGAATTGTCATAGCTGTTGTGTCCTTGTTGTGGTTCGTAGTAGTTGTGCCATTTTATTTATTGATATTATATATATTTTTTTTTTATGGGAAAATACAACTCAGTTCTAATTAATGTCAGTGAAAAATAAAGTTGTCTTGTACATTTTTAGATCTGATGCCTAGAGCTCGGACATTGAATGTTATGAGACTGTTCAATTTCCGTTGCCCCCAATAGCCTTTCCCCTTTACGTTTGCAGTCCTCCGTCACCGCTTTGTCCTGACCGACGCTGACCACTACGTGCTGAAGTACCTGGAGTCCATCTCGGACCAGATCCCCTCTGAAACCCTGGCCTCCCATCGCCGGAGACACGGTGTCCTGCTGGGCAGTGGGGACGAGACCCGTGTTGACAACCAACTCGGGATGGTCCCCAATGGTATCCAGTCTAGACTATATATTTACCAGATCTGGAATGAACCAACAAGATGCAGTTGTTCTAATGATCAATAATGGTGGATCACCAGCTCAACCAATGGGTCTATTTCCCTCCTCTTGCTCCACAGATGGTGGGGTGGTGGCAGAGCCTTCATTATGAGATCTGCGGGTTCCCCTCAGCTCGGCTAGAACTTCTCGGGCCCCTGTCCTCCACTTATGACCTCAACGACTATGTGAACCAAGGCCATTGCAGTATGTTTCTCACAAGAATAAAATGGCATTCTAAAACACTGGACTGCCTGTCTTTGGGTGAATGTAGCCTGCCACCTATTGGGTAACTGATGAAACGCAATGTTCGATCAATCTAGATATTTAAATGCCCGTAAGACCCTGTTAAACTTTCCCTTTACATAATATATTTCTTCCAATCCTTGAGGACAAAAACAAATAAATTACCCACAGCCGTACATGCATACATTTATGTTTAGTTTAACTCTTTAAAACACAACTCCTTAAAACACCTTTTGCTAAGACATTGATTAATTGATTTGTTTTGTATTATCTGAAGATGAATTTTCATCAATCATAATATGAACATCATAGTCTAGTTATTCACAATTTACTCTTTGTGAAGCTGTGTCCTAAAAAACAACCCACTATGTTTCAGAAATATGCATTATTTAATAAAGTAATAAACCAATATTTAACAAAAACATGGAATGGCATGCGTTATTATCCAACATACATACATGATGCTCTCTTGCAAGCGACCAAAGGGAATTGAGCACAGGATTTACACCGACATGACCAAAAGGAAGGGGCCCTGGACTGAAAAGCCTCATATTTGGTCCAATCTTATGGTCCCATCGTTACCTCAAACTAGCCCTTTGCTGATTGAGTAGAGTCACATTCAGACCTGTCCTTCTAGGGCTACCATAGGATCAGTAACATTGAACTGCACCAATGGAAAAGGCTAATAAAGCAAAGATGATGCTAGGAAGAGAGCCCACCGCGGCAATAATCTCACACACACACACACACACACACACACACACACACACACTAGAATCAATACAGTACTTATGCATGAGGATAGGCATTGGAACATTCCATAATTGACACACACTGTATACAAAGTGTCACATATACGTTACACATAGAAATTGTTCTGTATAGAAAGGAACTCCGGAGAGGTGGGGTAGCGGGCAGCGTAGGTGTATAAAAAACACTGATACGAGAAGAGTAAATGTCTGTTGGGGCTCAAGGAGGTTTTTGGAATTCTTTTTCAGCATTCAAGCCTATGTCCGTGGTCGACCGAGCCCACGCATCACCTCCGGACACAAAACCAGGAGGCGGACGACCAGTAGTCTGCAGTCTCCGGTTGCACTGACGAGAAGCCATTTTCAGGCCTGGGGCCACTGTTCAGGGCAGCCATTTTGGGGCAAACTTAAGGGGCCTTGATCTTCTTGGTTCGCGGAGAGGCTCCATTCTCAGCTTTCATTATTCCATTTTCATAGTGACCAACTGGTGGGAGAAAGTCAAGAAGAGAATAATGTATACAGTTAAAAAAAGAGCTCCATGAAAAATATGACAACAAGAGGTACCTACCAGTGTGAACAGAGCAAGTCAATGCATGGATATCCTGTAAGCAAGCTAGCCTTTTCAGAGATAAAAAGACATCAAAATGGAAGTAGTGACCTACCTGGGCCACAAAGCTTCTACTAGTATTGGTTTATGTCATGGGCTTATTTTTAAGTGTGTTTGTGTTTCCTTACGGGAGTCTCTCTTTAGCGGCCGTGGGTTCTGCTTGGCGACGGCCCTCTTGCGGGCGGCCTGTTCATGTCTGAACTCTCTCCACCGCCGCAGCTGGAAACGGAAGAACTTCCAGAGTAGCCACGACTGGATTAGACACACCAGAAGCAACACAGTGATCCTAAAGTACACCGGGAAAGAGAGAGGATAAAGTCAGAAGCAGTGAGAATGTGTGTGTGTTAATGTTTACAGAGTAAGGCAGCCTCCACACCTAGGACGATAAACATAACTAGACAAATATTAAAATCGTTCCAAGTCAGATAAGAGCGTGTTCACACTACAACGATAACTAACACTCTCTAAGTGGAGAATGATATCGTTCTGATGGCTTTCAGAGCAATCTTTTCCATGTCCCTTGAATGATAAACTGTTGACAACCAATCAAAAATGCATTCTACATTGGAACTTGAATACAAGGCAGTCTGCTTTCAATAGCATTGATAATACAGACACATGATACTAAGCGCATTACTAACCATATTACATGAAATCACAGATTTTTAATTACGATCAGACAGCGGTACAGGGGTTTTCACACAATATTAAAACAGCATGTGATTCAAATACTCCTTTGTACTAAGCTGTCAACTAAGGTGTCAAAAATGGAAGGCTTCGCGTCAATCGCAAATAATAATAATAATAATAATAATAATAATGACTTGGACTTCTATAGCGCCTTTCATGATACCCAAGGTCGCTTCACAAGAGTGGGAGGAGGAAGGTAGAGGGCAGGGTAGGGGTTTTAGGGAGGATAGGCGAGAGAGAAGAGGTGTGTTTTGAGGTACTTTTGGAACTGTGGCAGAGAAGTGGCAGAACGGATATGAGGGGGCAGGGGCGATATGAACACTTGTTAGATTTGGATATTAGTGAAACTATAAATCGCTATAGTTAAAGTTATTGTTATGGTTATTGTCCGAGTTAGGCCACCTAAGAATGTATAAAGATGGAGCGACAGCAGCTTCCTGTATATAGTCTACCGGGCCATAAAGCGAGTGTGTGTGTGTGTGTGAGATGTTAAGTGAGAGCGTGACAGAAGAGTATGTGTCCACAGAGCGACAGTGTGTCCACTAGGTAAGGCCTCACCTTATCAGGGTAGTGTTGAAGTTTCCCGTCTCCAGATCCAAACTCTGGTTCTCAGCACGGGCCAGGCCAAATCCCACAGCCAGAAACATGAGGGTTAGAGTCACCATCCGCGTAAACACAAAGCTCATCGCCCATAGGTCAAACCTAGACACACACACGTTCAATAATGATAACCATGTTGTAATACCATGTCATCATTACTATAATGACATATAATCGACATGCACTACTGTTAGACCAGGTTTTCTCTGCAAAAATTATTTGATCTAAAAAATTTATTGTACAGCTTTAACTGCCACATCGTGAAATAACCCCCCCCCCCCCTTAACTTGGAGGAAGGAGGAAATTAGGTGATGCGTACATTTTCTGGTGACCCTCGTCAGTGAAATAGAAGAGCCTGGCGATGTGGAAGCCCACCTCTGAAAGGTACTGGAGGAACAGGAGCACCAGGCCCACACGACTCAAACTACAAGGAGAGAACAGAGGGGCGGGAGGGGGAAAGAGATAGGGTGAGAAAGACAAGAGGACAATATGGGAGAGGCAGAGGACAAAGAATTACACTCGCAGGGGGCAGGGACCCGATGGGGGGAAATTTGAACCAAAGGCAACACAATGCAAAGTTGTTCCCTGTAATAGCTCAGCATTACTACAGTGTCACATTGAACCACAGCTCTGGATGGTTTGAAACATAATACATGAAACCCTCTCCATCTTTCTCCTGTAAGGTGGTTCTTACTTTAGCAGGTAGGCTGCAGAGATGTGCAGTAGGTACAGGCAGATGTACTTGAGCTGGCGAGGGATCTCCTCCTGCAAAACAAAGATTGGAGGCGGAAGAGTAAGAACGCAGTCAGTTATTTCACACTGTCAGATCCTTTGTCCTGCATTGGTTCAACTACACACATTCACACCTTTTTAATCATGGGACATCGGGGATTTGTTTGTAATTGAAATATTTAGAATCTTTATTTGCAATTTATTTGTGATTTGTTTGATGTTTTCATATTTTGTTTGATTGTTTTAATTATTTGGATTGATTGTTTTTATATTTTGTTAAGTTTTTAGTATTGTCTGTGTTTTATTGTAAAAATGGCCCAGTTGAAAAAGATACAGACACCGTCTCTTTTTCAACAGGGCCACTTGTACATTTGTAATTTGGTATCCCTCTCTTAATAGATGTTATTTTTTATAATCGTAGGCAATAAGCACCCAAACGAACAAATATGTCCGACTATAGGACAGCTTAGATGTTTGCGCCTTATTATCGTCCCTCCTCAGACACACAGTTTCCTTGTTGCTGACCTTGCGTACTTTCTGGAAATAAAGCTCTGGTAGGGTGTGAAGCCAGTACGCCAGCTGAGTTAGGTAGAAGAACTTCACCTGAAACCTGTAGTAACAAAACACACACACACACACACACACACACACACACACACACACACACACACACACACATTTTACATTTCATGTGCAAGGATACTGTATTGAAATTAAACATTGGTAACAAAGTAATGTGTCACCATTATTACATGGAGAGTGATACCTGAGATTGACATGAGGGTAGTTCTCCCAAAGGCTGCTGGGATGTAGTAGATACCCTTCCTGTGTAGAGGAGGGGAAGGTTCCTTTGAGGTCATCAATGGTTGCCCATATTACACCGAGCGTTGTAACACGGACTGTGTGTGTCTGCATGCATACAGTACATGCATGTTTACTTGAGTGTGTCAGTGTGAATGTGTGTACAGCCAACTCACTGTTATGATGATATAAAGGCTCCATACGCTGGAAACCAGGTGAAACACGCACAGCTGGCCTGACTCGTTGAACTTGGTGTTCTTGCTCTTGGACAGATGCAGACGCCTGTTCACTTTCTGCAAACAGAACAATAAAACGCAACCCATGACTGGCCAAGGTCCAAACACTGTGAGTGGTATAGCTGGCTCACGAACGGATTAAGCTCCCATTTCGGCCTATTATCACACACAAGGAAGTGCACAGTAACCAAAATACCAGAGGCCAACAAAAGACAGGAGTGCTAAATATAACCACTCCCAAGCACTTCAGAGGCAAACATTCCATTTAAGTGCAATCCCATTCTAAACAAGCAGGCGGTGAGTGGCGGTGCTGCTTAAAAAAGAACAAGCCTTTGAGGTCAGAGAGAAAAACGTTCCTCTATTTGAGCAAGCATATAAAGATTTGTTTTTGATACACGCCACTGTTGCCATGTAAGGCATACGCTTGTTCTGATCACGAACACTGTGGTGTGTAAGGCACTCACATCCAGGACATATTCCTGCACCACGGCGTGGAGGATGATGGTGATGAAGAAGTAGAAGAGGATGGTGGCCCAGTCCCTCCATCCGTAGTGGTACAACGTTGTCTCTCCCTCTATATATATATATATATACACACACACACACACACACACACACACACACACACACACACACACACACACACACACACACACACACACACACACACACACACACACACACACACACACACAAATAGTTTAGAGGAATCATTCAATGGTTTGCACCTGGAGGTATACAGTACTAATGCAAATATTCCCTTTCACAATCCCTTTAGAAGTGCACACATGACAACATCAGTAGTTTCATAAGTGTTGACTTCCCCTGTGAAACCCTCAAGTGCAACAGTGTACAACTGCTGTTTCATAACCTTATAGCCTTACTTTAAAATGGTGTCTGTGTTAAGAAATGATTGATGCTCTCACCAGGAGAAAATGTGCTGACATTGTACTGCGGTTGGATGAAAAGAATAGCAGTCTTGGCTGTTGCCTGGAAAGAAGAAATTTTGATAAGCAAGGTGAAATAGTAGTCATTGTAGGCATGGCACTGGCATCCATGTGTCTATAAACATTGGGGCCAGGATGGGGGCTCTACCATGGCCCTTTAATCTGAACCTACAATTAGGAAGTGGATATGGGGCGACGACGATGCAGCTGTTAAAACAGGCTGGCACGATAAGGCTTGCAAAGACCAAGAAAGTTGCAACTTTTACTGTAAACCTGCTCACAGACTCGTCCCCAACATTCCATGCGTGCCGAGCCACCGGTGCCATGTCAAAGCCAGTTTAGTTCACAGCCATTAGCATTCGTTGCCTGACCAGTGTTGTTTATTCACTTTGACTCACTTTTTCCACATCGTGAAAGCTCAAGAAAATACCCTTCATATTTTAATATCTGCGAGGCAAAAAAATAAGTCTGATTCCGAATTTAAACTTATCAGCGACATGTCTACCTGACTACATTTGTGGGCTATTAGATATGTATGATGTATCAAAACCCGTGCGTGAGGGAAACCTAATCTTAACAAAACTGCTTGCTTCAGCAGGCTGCCTGAGAGATTGAGACGTGGCAGAAACTGGAGTTCGAATTGGGAAGCTCTCGGCTGGAAAATACTCTAGCGGAGAAAACTAGGATTAACAAAAGTAAAAATGTCATGACTTTTAAAATGTTTTAAAATGCTAAACAATGAAATGTTTGCTGTTTGTGATTGTAAAACCTTTCAATGTGCTATTACTGAGGTTGTCCCTTTTATAGGAACTGACGACAGTTGTTACAGAACAAATAACCTAGTATAAAGATAGATTGATAGCAATGGGTGAGTGTTTAAAACCATTGCCGCAAACAGTAAGAATCTAACAATTCTTATTTTGCAGTTTTGTAACATATTAACACATCTTCGAAACGATCAAATATGCAGACTAACGACAATAAGTACAATTATCAGAATGTATGAAACAAACAACGTTGTTGTCATCGAGATTGTCGATCGCAATAATTGTGATTGAATTAAACAAATTTGCACATTATTGGTAAACTATTTATCATTGTATGTCCAGCACACTTGCCAGCAAATAACAGCTGAGTACGAAGGGAAAAAAAGAGAATCTGAGTTCATCTCACCTCAAACATCAGCCCGATCAATATGAAAATCACCAAACTAAAGACGATGTCCGCATGGTTTTGAATTAAGAATTCCTGGCTGAAAAAAGGATAACTCTTGTTTCTTCTACGAAATGCCATTTTGGCTGAATGAGATTGTTCTACTTTTTCCAAAATCGGAGTTTTTCTGACTGCGAAGTTCAGGAGTTAACTTTCTCTGCAATGCGCGCATGTGCAAAACCTTAAAGGGCGCGTAACATACATTCCTTCCTTTGAAGCAATTTGCATTTCTTTGCATTGACATGCTAAATAGAAATGTCTAATATTTTGTGGGTAAAATAATTATGATATTTTTTTTAAACAAAAGATGCATAGCATAGACATGGGTAAAGGATCAAAGGGATCAATGGAGATCAAAGATCAAAACATTCCGTGGTCAAAGGGTCTGGTCTGCCTTTAAATGACATAAATAAATGAAAGTATAAATAACTCCAACAATTTTGAATTTGGTCACCCCAGTATGACATTTATTGCTTGTTAAAAGCCACCAGCGGCTTTGCACCTACAAATCAATGCCAATTAGGCAAGCACCTGAGAGGGAGAACATTTTGATACCAGCTATTTTTTCTTAGCTGTTAGCGTTTGTGAATCCCTTTACAGAACATCAATCAACTAAATGCAATGGACACAGAAAAAAACACAGAAAATTGTGGTGTCAAAAATCAAAAAATCATATTTTCATTTTGAGGTTATTTAAATTATACAAAAAGGCCTGGGATATACTTTCTTTTAGTAGAATTTCAGTCAATGTAACACATAGCAAATTCCAACATAGTCAACATGTTCAACATGTATGAAACCAAAATAATAATAAAAAACAAATATTTTGCCACAAAAAGTACCTTTAAAAAGAGCAATTAGTATTTAGCGTTGAATACATGGTTATTTTAAAACTTCCCAAAAGGCAAATGGGGTCGCTTGAAAGTAACACCATTAAAATGTAAATGTCGAACAGAGGTTTGTCAAGTTCACAAAGTAGCCCTGTTCTAAGCAATTTCAGTCAAATAGAGGATAATACTGTGTTCGTCTGTAAGGACAGGGCGCTATGTCTCTCTAGAAAACAGAAACAGCAGGAAATGACTAGTTCATGATAAGATATTTGTGCTTTCAAGAAGCCAGCAAAGCTGTATTGCGCTGTGATGGCAATGCTGGATGCTGTTAGCTGCTGTCAAATGCTCCTCACACCATTCCTCTTTCATTACTACGGCTAAAAGTTCTCGCCATCTTCTCTGCGGGACATGATCAGCTGCCTTCTGGGGCCCGTGAGGTGTGGGACAGTAGATGGGGCCTCCTGAGCCCCAAAGTCCAGTTTGGGAGTGGAGGTGTAGCGTGGCCCCACCCGTCCCATCAGGCCCCGAACATCCCGGTGCAGGGCTGGGTCACTGGGAATGGAGCTGAGGCCTGAAGCCTGCTCCAGGCCCCCTGTGTCCCGGTCCAGGCGAGGGTTACTAGCACTGCTGGGGGACTGAGGGTCAGCACTGAAGTACAGAGTGGAGTTAGACTCGGTGGGGCAGAAGTACGGCTCAGGGCTGTCCCCGAACACAGACTTGCCCTCGGGTGAGCTGCGTTTGTAGTCGGAGGCGGGGGACTCCAGCGGACTCTCCATTTCCAGGCTGTCCTGTTCTTCTTGTTCCTCCTCCCCCTCTTCCTCCCCTTCCTCCGCCGCATCACTGGACATGGGCTCGCTGATGCTCTGGAACTCTTCCTTGCAGTCAGAGAGGGGCGCCAGGCCCTTCCCCTGCGAGTCGGAGGTGGAAACCCCGTCGCAGCTGCCCGCTGCCGTGGTGAGGCCGCCGTTGCTCTTCAGCTCGGGGGTGTAATCGTCCCCGTCCAGCAGGGCCGTCACCCCGCCGGCGCCGTACGCCCGGTGGATCTTCCCCACGTCTCCCGTCTTCAGCGCCAAGCGGATGAGGAGCCAGTGGTGGTGGTAGCAGGGACAGTTGTTGTTGGACCGAGCGCCGCACCTCCCAGGATGGTCCACCAGGGAGCCGGCCACGCCCGACAGGGAGAAGCTGCCATGGTTGTGTAGGGAGTGGGCCGGAAGGCTCTTGTCCCCGAGGGAGAAGGAGGACTCGCCCTGCTCCAGGCAGCTGCTGCCCATGTGGCTGCGCTTCAGACCCTGGGAGATCTCAGTGGACTTGGGGTGGAGGAAACGGTAGTACAGTGCCAGGGAGGTTGTGCCTGCAGAGTGGCGGGTTCGAGAGGGAAAAATCTAATTCAAAATCATTCAAAAATGATTCAATGTTATTCTTTTTTTGTTAAAGAAAGAGATGGGGGGGTTAACATCTTTTAAATACGGCCTTCAAACATCCTTCAAGCGTCCCTGAGGCTTTGTGAGCAAACTATACTATTAGAAGACACCAGGCACGGTGACTCACCGAGGAGGAAGCTACACAGCACGGCAGTAGGGAGGGTGATGCTGTCCCACGATGCCTCACTGAGGAAATCGGTGGCTGCCAGCAGCAGAGTGGCGTTCTCTACCAGCATGAACTGCAGGAAGGAGAGGGCACAACATCAGCTCTGCGGACAGGACTGACGTCATTGACATCAAGGTAGGAATGACAAGGCAATAGTAAGTATGTGTGTGTGTGTGTGTGTGTGTGTGTGTGTGTGTGTGTGTGTGTGTGTGTGTGTGTGTACTCGAGTGAAGGTCAGCATAACCAATACCTTACGTGCCTACAATACAGATCCTTAAGATAACCGCAAACAAGAGAATAAAAACAGGGTGAAAGCCCGAGGCGTTTACATGAAATCGAAGTTCACATACCACATAGAAACTGGCCATGCGGAAGCGTGAGGGTCCATCTTTCACATTGAGAAAGAGGAAGATATGGACCACCCCCATGAGGGCGTTAAAGGCGCGCCAGCACCAGGGCCCGGTGCAGATGTCAGGCTGCTGGGAGACCAGCCAGAAGGACGCGGTGAGCCAGTGGAAACCTGGAGGTCAGCGTAAAAATAGACCTGAAGTGAATCAGAGCGTGCCCTGGGAATACAAGGGCAGAAGCAGGAAGGTACAGCCTGGTGCTCAGGGAGAACCTGATGCCCCGCCACTGGACAGTGCCTTGCATCACCAGATGACCTTCAATTCCACCATTACGTAATTCATTTGTTCAGATCCAGGTGTTATTTTTTAAATGTAGTGAGGAAGCAGGAATGATTTTGAATCCTCTTTGATCTTATATCCTGTTTTTCTATCATTGTCCCCTGCGGACCCCGAGTCTCTCTCACCTGCCACGCCGCACACCCACCAACTGAAGACCCTGGCAAAGCACATGAGACTGGCCACCCTGGCGGTCAGCATGCCTCCCCTCCACAACAGCTGGCACAACAGGGCGGCCGGCGGCATGGCCAGGTGGCCTGGTCGGATCAGGCAGCATGCCCGGCTGAACAGCACCAGAGCCCAGGACACGGACAGCAGGCAGAGGCCGCAGCAGTATCCCACTAGAGGAGATGGAGAACGGAGGAAAGTCAGAGGAAGAGGCAGAAAGGGTATGTGTGCCTGTGTCTGCACTAAGCAATGCATCACTAGTTCAAAGCCTATGACCTCGTCTTTACACTGGGTGGGTCCTTGCCTTTTCGAAGAACCTATACAACTTACCTGGGGAGTCGAGGCCCACGTCAGTGGCTACTAGGACATAGGCCTGCAGGAGGGTCTGTGGGAGGGTGAGAACCAGGGCCTCCACCAGGCGCAGTGCCGACACGTCCGCCTGCTGCATCACTGCCACGCCGAGCTCCCCAGCTGAGCCCTGCATGCGCCACACTGACCGCATGCAGTCCCATAGCCTGCCAGCCGAGGGAGACAGAGACCAGGGTCACTGGATGAATCCTGCTTGACCTTTAGTTTATACAATGTTGAAGATGCCAGATAGTTAAAGGCATAAAACGATGTGAGCTTTGGAATAGACAACTTAATTTATCAATTTAAAACCCTCCAGTCCTATGACAGCATGATTTGAACGGAAATGTTTCGAATTGTAGACGCTAATAAGAAGAATGAGGTTTTAACTTTAGCTGTCACATCCCTTTCAAAGGATCAATGGCAGTGTAGAAAGTTGGCCTTGCCTCTTAAAGATCCCCAGATGTAGCAGGTGTATGACAGAAAGGAAGCATCTCCGATCATCCCCATCGTCATGGTACCATTTGAAGCTTAACAATTGGACTGCTGTTCCTGGCAACATCAGGCCAAGAGTGAGACCCGTCCATTGTGTTTCCTCATTCCATAGGTAAAATCCTATACAGTATATCACTGAGAAAAGACCAATACACAAACACGAAATTCAGAAAGAAATATGTTTTGAAGGAAACATTTTAAGGGTTAGAAAATAAGGGGGGCAAATCTACAGAAATGAACTGGTCTTCAATTAGCTATGGGTATATTGAATGTGTTCTTAAACCACAGACTTGGCATTGGATTGACGGGAATTGGTCTCAGTAGGGTATTGATTAGTTTGCTTGGGTTATTTACCTCTGGGACTCACTCCATCTGTGGAGACCGACAGTCAGGATATTTTTACCCACTGAAAAGCTATACGTGCCCGGCCAGAACAAAGTCATTTTTCGTGCGCACACAGTCAGTCGTCTCATCTCCTGTGTCCTGCCCTTGTCACTGATCTGCTTAGTCAGTGTATTTCGCATGAGCACACCTGAATGAATGCACTGCACGTCCATTTCCAGGCCATTCGCGGAGAATACGAGAATACCGCGCATACTGACATGAGCGCGCGCCGTGACAGATGTTTACAGCACCACCAGCGTGATGAATGGCATAACAGATTTCTCATTTTGTAACTAATTTCAAACACTAGTAGAAAGCAGACTAGCAAGACAAGCGCAATTGGTTTAAAACGGGTTCAATTAAGGATGATCGTTACGATATCAAGGTCACCTAAAATATGATTACATTTTAAAGTTGTCAAGTCGACGATCATGTCCACATTATTATGGCAATCTGGCTAGCAACGCTAAGATTAGTATAAGGATTAGCTGCATTAGCTTTTCTATTTGGTCTGTGATGGCCATAAAAGAGGCCAGGTATGCGAAGAGGATAAATAGCTAGTAAGACAAAAAACTCATTATTAAAAAACACATAATTACTGAACAAAATGACATGAGTGCCCAAACCGTAAGTCATCCTATACAAGTCATTGAGCCTGCCACCGTTAGTATGGCATTTCATGCCCACTTACACGCGCTCCTTTCAGCCAGGATAACCGCCGCCGACGCACCGAAGAGGACAGCTTGGCACCAAGCTATCCAGCATCCACTTCGCCGGGCTGCCGATGGCATTTGACGGGCGATTTGCCCAGCGTTTATCATGATACAGAGATGTGGGCGCGAAAATCACCCTGGGACATTGTTGTAGGCATCCCTGTTTCTTCACCAACGATCGGTTACTCCTGGTGCCTGCCTCCCGTCAAAAATATCTGACGTCATTGCATCTTTTTAAAGGGGTAGGACACCACTCCGTAGCCCTTCACCAGTTTAGTCTTATGATCTTTGGCCTCTTTTTTCCATTTTATCGTCTCACTGATATATGGTTGGTCACAATATAATATATATTCATTCAATCAAAATATGTCCTGCAGATCCATTTGAAATTATTTGAATATAAATAGTTTGAATATTGTATTGCACACTGTAGTGTGACCTTGGAGTGATTGATTGTCCACTGACAGCGGAGACTGTTGCACTGACCGATTCTTGAGATTGGGTTGACTTAAAGTCATAAAGCCAATTCCTTGTTCAGCAATCTCAGAGTTAGATAGTGCTTTGCTCAAGCAGACAGGAGTCTTTAGTGGACAGATTTGCCCTTTATTCTGTTATTTTGAAAGGTAATTCCACTTTCAAACGCTAATTTATTTACTGCCCTGTCATTGAGATTCTCCCAATTACTCTTGCTGCTTATGTAATGCAGATGTGGAAAATGTGGTAAATGATCTGAATTTAAAGGAAGTTACTCAAACTGATATTGTGTAGTAAATAAGTCAGAAGTTAACAAGTGGTATGGCATACTCGTGGCAGTTGAGTCATTTACCAAGCATTGTGTTTTTGTGTCAAGTCATTTAAGTCCAAGTTTCGATGACAGTGTGTCTATTTTCTGTAGGAGACTGTGTGTGGGTGTAGCAGATGGTTACTGATGAACAATAACTGTTTCCTGTTTCAGGGAGCAGTAAAGGTCCTAAATCCGCCTTGACTACCATATCTTAGATTTACTTTAAACAAACACATTGCATATTAATACAAGTAATACAGCACAGTATCATGATCAACAACAAAGATGGTACATAATTCCCTTTTTGTTAGCTGTTAAATAAAATACCTAATCTACTGATAGAGAGCACATTTATTTATGAGCAAAAGATGCATTATGCACAAACAACTCATACTGTATAAGATATCTATGTCTTTAATGCATTTCACGTCTAATTATTGCTCCATTTTCATAGTAATTATATATAAAAAAAGATCCGGAAAAATAGTAAACCCTGTTGAAAATAAATCACATCACAAGTAAGCTACTGTATCTTAGCCAGTTTTAGACAAGGCTAAAACCATAATAAGTTAACAAATATGAGGATAAGTATAGATAGCCACAATGCTCCACTTGATTATTTGGAGTTTTGTCCCACTGCTTCACTGCCTGCATTCCTGATTCTATATGCTACGTTGGCTCTCCCTGACAGAGATCAGGCTTTGCCTCAAATAGGACAGGGGTAGGCAGCTGTGGAGCCGTCCTCTAAGGATTACGGATGATGGATTAGGGAGTGTGATTTAGGGCTCGAACGTGTATTCCAACTCCTGTTTGATGCTAGAGGGATGCATTGGCAGAGGGCTGCTGTTGTACTGCTGCAGGACCGAAGACTCCTTGGCCGCTCTGTAGATGCCCTCGTCCAGCTTTGAGGCCTCGCCGCAGCTCATCGGCTCCATCTCCTGCAGTAGTCGGATCACACTCCCCTTCTCCAGCTCCGCCTCCGCTGCCACCGCTTCGAGTCGCTCCGCTGCTTCGCTCAGGTCGAACCTGTCGATTTTGTCATTGACACAGTGGAGCTCCTCCATGGAGGGTGCATGGGGGCTAGGCGAGAAGGCGCATGGACAGAAGCCCTGGAGGTGCACCTGGAGGCTGCAGTGGTGGAAGTAGGCTCGCTGGCAGCCTGGGCACCGGTGGGGGCGCTCCCCGGTATGAAGGCGCTTGTGGAGCTTAAGGTGGACAAACTGGGTGAAGCGGGCTGGACACTGCTTGCACTGGTAGGGCCTCTCTCCTGAGTGGAGCCGCTGGTGGGTCTTCAGGTTACTGGTGCTACTAAAGCATTTGTGGCATACCTGAGGGGATTAAGCGTGTAACGTGTTTTGTTAAAGGAAGTTTCAAGAATAATATGTATAAGTAATATTGGGGATAACATAGTGGGTAACATTCAGTGGAAAGACAGACAGTTTATTGATTTCCAGTAGTGTCACGCTACCTGGCACTCATGTGGTTTCTCTCCTGTGTGAACCAGGAAGTGCTTTTGAAGGTGGGCCAACTGGGTGAAGTCTTTAGTGCAGGTCTGACACCTGAATGGACGCTCTCCACTGTGCACTCGCAAGTGGACCTGAGGAGGGAGCAATTTGTTCAATTTAGTCCACCTGTCAGACATCAATCTAATTCATTCTGTCGGTTAATTGTAAAGAAACGTAATCAACTGCTTCTTAATCAACTCAAGGGACTCACCTTGAGGTTGGACAGCTGGCCAAAAATCTTGCTGCAGATGTTGCACTCGTACCGGATCTTCCCGTTCTGCCTGGTGAGTGGGTAGGACAAGGTCTTGTAGCCAATGTCCCGTCTTCGCTTGGACTTCCTCAGGTCCATGGCATCCTCCGTGCCACTTTGGCTTGACGTGAGCGTTGCAGAGGTGGGTCTAGAAGGTAGGCAATCAGTAGAGGCGGCCATGCCTACCTTCGGAGAGCCTTCCCTGGGTGTAAGAGAGGAGGATGCCTCCCTGAGAGAAGTAGCGATGGACAAGGCACTGGGGGGTGTCGATAGAAAGAGATCCTTACTGTAACTAATAAAGGGGGAGTGTTTCTGGTCCCTGAGACTGTTGGATGACCTGACGGCGAGGTGCTCGAGGTAGTTTTTCTGTGCCGGAACAAAGTCCTCACGGCCGGTTTTCCCATTGGGCAGTGCAAGGGGCAGTAATAGTTCGCTGTGACTATTGGTCAGTGAGAAGTCAACGTGCCTAATGGCTGATGGATGGAGAAAGTGGGGATAAGGCAGTATGTGTGAAGAAAGGGAAACTGGGGTTTGTAGTCTGTCCCTGTAGACGGGGTACGAGTGAGGTAGGACCGGGTTGAGACCCAGTGGGTACTGCGGTACGAGGTACGGATGGCTTCGTAGAGTAGGGTAGACACAACCTGTCAGAGAGGACTCTGGGTAATGCTTGGCCGCGACAAGGCCTCCTTGGGTGTACTTGACAGGAAAGTGCAGATGGGGTGTGTCAGGACTGGCAACAGCTGGTCTTTTGGGGGCTGGAGGCCCGCAGTATGCCATAGGTGCATAGCTAGCGAGGGGTTCAGAATGGGGATGGAGGGGGTACACAACACGGGGGCAGAGCGGTAGACCGGTGGACTTGGGTTTGGATACGGGGCTGTCAGAGTGACTGGGGTTGGTCCTGGTTGGCTCTTTCCTGAGGATTTCCGACACACTGTGCCCCCTCTTCCCCGGGCTCTTCTCCCGAGCCAAGCTCTGCTCTGTAGGGAGAGAGAAGCACATCACAAAAGGTTATTTGTGCTTATAGGAAGAGGATGCGCAGCATTGCTGTTGACATATGGGTAAAACTATTTGCTGCCAATCAGGGCGAATGGATTTGAAGTACGACACGTTTATAGCCCTATGCCATCCGCTAAAAATACATGCCAGTGACACACCAGCCCCTGACAATTATATCTGTCCGCGATCACACTCCCAACAGGGGTGCTATTAGCATCCGCTCCCGCCTGCAGCTTTCATCTTACACTTGCAAAGGGAACAACACCTGTCTAACCAGTTGCCATATGCTTTGATGTTAAAGAGAAGAAGCGTTTCTATCTTTCACCAGATATGTGTCTGCATCTGTTAAGATTGTCTGCACTCTTCCAAGTCTGCAGAAGGTACATGCAAAACAATGCAGGGCTGATGAGGACACAGATTAAATGGATAAAGAGAGAGAGAGAGAGAGAGAGAGAGAGAGAGAGAGAGAGAGAGAGAGAGAGAGAGAGAGAGAGAGAGAGAGAGAGAGAGAGAGAGAGAGAGAGAGAGAACAGAGAGAGAGAGCAAGAGTCCTTCCTGTCTCATTACCTTCTACTCTGGCTTCTCTTGGTTAAAAAACTGTTCGGTCTGTCTTAGTCAACAGTGACCATAAAAGTCTCTAAGCCACAGTTATACCCAGTCATAGTGACACCAAGATTACTTCAGTTATTCGGATTCAGGACTTGACAGATCCAAGGAACTATTTGATGACTCACTGGATGTAAGTGAGGGTCAGGTGATGTGCTTAACAATAAAGTGCTAAACAAACACTCAATTACACTCTTATGCACGCACCCACACACAAATGCACACACACACACACACACACACACACACACACACACACACACACAAACACATCCTTATCCGCGGGGTGCTCTCTGGGGTCACCCATTCCCCTCTCCTGAGAGGTAAGCTCCTCAGCAAACAAACAGCCGACACTCACAGAGATATCAATCTGTCAGTGGGACGTCCCGCCAGGAAGTTCAAGTAGTCAACGCAGCCCTTCCTCCCCCTGCTCCTCTTAAAAGAGCCAAATAAATAAGAGAGTCGTGGCGGAAAGCTGTCAACAGCTCGCCAACCCCCATTTCTTTCTCCTTCCCTCTTTGTGTTCCCTTGTCTGTCTCTATGTTTCTCCCTCTGTTTCTGTTCCAGTGTATCTATCCGCTTGTATGCGCACAGTTATTGTGGAGTTTCACTGCTACGTAGTATGTGACCGTGTCTCCTTGTTTATCCTGATTTGACTGCTAAACCTGTAGAGTGATCTCCTCAGCTTTCTTTTATTCTCTTTCACTTTGTCTCAGTCGCTTACAAAGGCCTACAGGTGGGACTTTATTCAGTATTGTTCAAACACAAGTCAAACACCCTCACACAGCTAGTGTCAGTCGGCCAAAGCTTCGGTTCACTCGCATCCAGAGTGCAAAGAATAGCCTATCTTCAAGTCGAGTCTAGTCAACGCGTTGCCCTCTATATGAGCTCATCCATGCATTACGTTTTTTCCCCGGATGTAATGGATTCGACCAGTTAGAACCCGCACTCCTCTCTATCACACACACAGACACACACATTACACACACACAGACGTACCAGCACTTGGCGTAACCAGCTGTCTCAGCGGTGGGTAGTTGCAGCGTTGAGCAAACTCTGGGCAGTACCAGACCAGCAGCTCCTGGCCCGGGTGGAGGACTCGGATGGTGTAGAAGTAGACGGACATGCCAGTCTGGCACGCCGCCAGGTTCTGCTCCTCCGGACAATGGGCCGGGTTCACGTAGCGCATCCAGTTACTCTGCTCCTCGTCCAGGCCATCCAAAATGTGATGTAGACGTCCCTCAGAGAAGACCTGGAGACAGAGACAAGACAACATACATCCCTGCATCAACATTGTTGGTACACTCGACGGTCAATGTATACTGTTAGGTGGGACAGATGTGGGTTCACGACACTGTTTATGAAGGCTCTCATCCAGGGGAAGGATAGCAGCATTTTCAATAGGAACAGGCTTGGGAAATTTACACCACACTCCAACCCACTCTGACCAAACAACTGATCTAAATGACTTGTATGCCTGAGATGAATACCAAAGGCCGAGTTTACTAGTGGCATCAAATTCGCTATCAGGGTGACTTTTCCATTTGTTCAGCTTTTGCTATTACTCTAGTTATCTCTGTGTGTTATCTCTCTTGTAAACTGGTGTTGTATATTAACTCATTGCTTTGCAGTTTACAGATTGTTGTGGCATGTTATGACTGTGGATCTCCTGTTTGTGTTGAGGCTCCGACGTTGAGGCTTGTTGAGTCTCATCGGTGTAGCCTACACAGGTCTGTTACGCTGTTTTGTTTGCAGTCTAGTTACTCGACGTTGCTGGGTAGTCGCACAGCCTCTTGGGGCTCGAACCACTTCCTTGCTTAGTCAGTGTGAGAGTTGGGGCGAGAAGCTGCGCTGTGTGTAAGAGCGTTTACCGGCAGTGAAACCGTGGCATTGCCGAGAGGAGCGGAGAGAGCAGGCGACCGCTGCGTCACTGGAACTAAACCAGCTGTGTTTGTGAACTTAAATATCCCTCTACAGTGTTGAATCACACACACACACACACACACACACACACACACACACACACACACACACACACACACTTCAGCATAGGGGGTGTATAGGTAGAGCGGCACAGTCAACATTTCACAGGATGTCTCACCACAAATGCCAGCCTGTGCCCCTCCACAGTCACACCAGCCTCTCCGTAATAATGCAGGATGTGACCAGTTTTAACACGCACTCACTGTTTCTATTTCACACACACACACACACACACACACACACACACACACACACACACACGCACACTCACACGCAAACACACACACATAAAGAAACAAAACTTACCCTCCAGAAATACTTTCTATTTCCATCTTTTGGCACGGTCTCATTGGTGTAGCTCTCCCCAACCAGCGGGCCGAAACGTGTTCCTTTTGGGATCACCTCCTTACTGATCACCCCGAGCACCTGTGCAACAAGCAGGAAATTACATCACTGTCAAACAGTGGACCCATTCTGAGAATGGGATATGAGTCAGGAAGAGGAAGCCCTATCAACCAAAAAGCAAGATTAAAGTGATTCAATTGTACAGAATACAGTCTTACTTACCATGAAGCTTGATAAGATTTAGATTGTTTCATGTTAACTATCAACAGCAGCACTTTAAGACTCTCTCTGGGAGACTTTATTAATCAGAAAAACTGGCTTTACAAGATTTAAGGTTATCTTCACACTGTCAAAGCCAAATGATCAGTACACACGGGTGACTTATGCATGTAATTGAGACAAATCTGTAATGGAAAACTTGGGGGACTCGGAAAAATAACATGTTATCATCTTCACACAATGAATGTTTTATAAGCTAATCAGACAGGTTGTCCTTGGGTTTCCCAGCCATGTATTAAAGATTAATCACAACTCTTGTTTTGCTGCCTGCAGGTGTGAAACTCATCCCCCGTTTTAAGCCTCCAGGGTGGAGAAAAAAGGATAAGGTTTCATAGACACACCCCAACAACACCTTAAGCTTTGTCGACAGGCCCTTTGGCAATTGTAACTTATTCTGCCTCGATACTTTGAATAATAGCCATATGCTATATACAGTATAGACTATACTGACTGTTTGCTGAACAATGCACAGTTGCATCAGCTACGAGGCTATAAACTCTGACTATAGCTTAGCAAATGTTAGTTTTGTTTGAGGGGCTTAATACTGCATAGTAACTGGCAATGTTCTTAGAAGTGGCCCGGACGCTCACCTGCTGACCTTGTAAGAGGGTCCACATGCTGCTGGTATTTACCTGAACACACCTGGCTGCGTTCCTGGTCCCCCATCTACAGAGACTTTGGACCTGACCCACTCAATACATGGCCACGCACAAAAGTCCTCTAATCCCCTGTTGTGTATTTTACCAGGAAACCACATTTAACCTCACATAAGCCATGGGGCTCCTTTCTCATTCCTTTCAAGCGAAAACCCACTTTTGATGTTCCTTAGGTGGGTTAAACATTCAACCGCCCTGAGTTTTTATGTCCATAAATGCCGTTGACGCAGTCTCGAGCCAGAGGGTTATTTACGAGCTTGTCTGTAAGATGGGCCCCTGCGTCTCCACTTTACGGTTTAATTGTGTGCCTGGGACAATAGGCCGGGAATCTGTGGTAGCCACTAATCATTGAGACCTCAGGCTGTGTGCTGAGGGACTGGCCATTGTCTCTTGTCTGTCCCGAGACACACAAACACACACAAGAGAGGAAAGGCTGAAATTAGACAACAGCATGTCAAGCGTTTCAACCCCGAGGATGGATGGAGAGATGGAAGGAAGCCGCAGTGACGCAATGCGTCACCAGATACGCTAGCAAACATGCACACGTGCGGCACACTAACGATGAACTTAGGTTTTCAGTAGACCTATCCAAGGAGCATTCCGAGAAGCGTTACTCGGATGGAAGGACATGGTCTCAAGGACACACGCATGCATCGCCAACATTTTGGTCCCTCCCATTCACTCATGCAACCCGTAAAAACAGGAAAAGCTAATTTGGTCTTACTTCTCCAGAGTCGGGGCAGCATTTGAGGGCCAGGTTCCTGGGCAGCGACCGCTCAGCCCGAGGCCTGTCCTGGTGGTCGGACTCTTCAGCTAGGAGTTGGTCCTTCACGATGTAAGTGCACTTCTCCGCAAACTCAGCCTCGCTCCATCGACTCATGTCCACGGTGGGGTTGTGTGGCGTGGGGGTGATGACCCCTGGGGTGGTGCGGGGCGACCCCTCCGAGGCTAACATGGCTGTGCTGTGCTGGGAGGAGGAGGCCTGAGGGAAGACGGAGATGAAAGATGTCATAGAGAATTCATTCAAATCATCTCTTCTGAAAACGCATGTTGAGTCCCTCTCCCCTTTCCGTAGTGTCTCTATTCTCACGCAGCCCATATTAGTCCCCCTTTAGAGTGGGGAAAGAAACCCACTAAAACATCACAAACAACGGATGAAGCGTGGGGGAAGTCCATCCTTGAATGAAGCTAAATTTGGAATCTGGAGGTTAAGGTGTAGGACGGAGGAGGTAGCTGTAGTGGCAGCGGGGAGGAGGGCTCTAACTTTCCCACCGTCCGCTACCGGACAAACAAACTTCAAAGTTCAGCGGCCGTCATTCCCACCCTACCCCCCCACCCCCCCTCACACCCACCGCACCCTCCCCCCTGTCCCAAACATCCTGTGAGCGTTCACAACACGACCCCCGGGCTATGGAGGAGGTTCCTGTGCACGTCAGCCCCCGGAGCGCCACCACTTTCACAAGGAAACCAGTGCTCCCAGTGAATTGGCCTGACTTCCTCCGACATCACTGGGACCTGGCTCATGGCCCAGCACTCCTCTCTCTCTTTGTCAAGTCTCTATTTCTCGTTCTCGGTCTCTCCCTCCCTTCTGCTTCTTTCGCTTCATTACATTAATATGTGTTGCTCTCCGCAATATCTTTCAAAAATCTCTGATGAAATCTCTGTCATACAAGCTGCATAGGCTGTTGTGAAGAAATGTAACAGATTTTCGGCTGATTTTAAACTGAATGAATTTCTGTAATTAAATAAACAATAGAATATTTTGAGCATTAACAAATCACAATTTGTTTCCACTCTGTGAAAGGCTTTGTTGTGGTTTAACAAACCATACTTCTACGTTTAAAGAGAATAAGGTACATGAGAAAAGATGTTTATCTCTGGTGATGGCGTCAGATTGGAACCTACATTTTTTCTTTTGCTCTTAAATTCCATTAATTGACTGAAGTTAAAAGTGAGTATGAACATTTGACACAAAAGACCTACAGACTTTCAAAAACCAGCACACACACATGTGAGAACAATGCGATGATGCAGTATTACCAATTCGAATGGGACTAAAGACTGAGAAATGTAAGTAGCCGCATGCTATTCAAGATTCATGGCTGCCTTTTCCCTGCATTAGTCTGTGAGGCCACCACAACTGCGCTGGAATTACTTTCACACTTGTGACAGCTCAGAATGAAACCATGAAACTTAGTGACACTGCAGAAAAGGCACTCTGAAATTGATACATCAGTCAAACACAGCTGCACCCGCAGAGGCACATGTAAATGCATCTCGAGTGTTACTTTTTACCTACTTCTATTTACTTATTTTTACAGACGTTACAAAAAAAGGAAGGAATCTTAATACCATGCCATAATATTGTGAATAAATAAACAGAATTATGAATACAAATAAAAAAGATAGACAGATGTAAGATAACTTACTGTGAAGCCTTGAGAAGATCCACACATAGGGCAAGTTATCTGTGCCCTCCTTGAATGTTTGAGTGTCTCTGAGCAACTGGTGTCACCTCTACCTCTTCTTATCTCTCTCTCGCTCTCTCTCTTTCCTTCTTTCTGTTTCTCTCTGTGACAGTCAACCTCTGTGTGTACCTGTGTGACTGGAGTGACGGACCGAATGTGTCTTTTTCTTTCTTTCTCAGAGAGCAGTTGTGTGTGTGTGCGCGTGTGTGTGTCTGAGTGTGTGTGTGTGTGTGTGTGTGAGTGTGTTTGTGAGCCTGCCCCCTCTCTCCCTCCCTTCCTCCTCTGCAACGCCTCCTTGGAGGCAGTGATCTGTTCATCGCTCATTCACTCTCTGGCCTGGGGCATGGGGCTGACAACAACAACAGAGGTTTCTCCAGAAGGCACGTTGCCTGTCACACAGACATGTCCGGCTCAAGCCCCATCTTACACACAGGGTGCGATCTTTGTGGTGCAAAGCCACAGCTATGTTGTGTTTGGCAGACATAGTTGATATGAATGATGCAAATATTGTTTTGTTGGTTTTTGCTGAAGGTTCAACATCAACTTATTTCTATCAATATGTCCAGTCTAGTCTAGTAATTCTGAGATTTTACATTGTTGTGAAATGTAAGGTGTGTCAGATAAAAATAAGACATTGTGAATGCGAAGAAATATACCAAAAACCTACTCAATAACAGCTGTGGCTGAGCAATGTTGTTGTACATTGTTAGTTCTCCTTTGCCTTCCTCCTTTGTTTGACTGACTTAAGTAGACTAAGGTTCACTCAGGCTTTGTTGAGCTCTAGAGAACATGACACACAGGGAGCACCATCCAACACGCACAATACTTTTTTTTAACTTAGCTTTGTGGCAAATAGATTATTGCAATTGGACGTGATCATAATAAAAAAAAACTTTGCTTTGTGCACTGGTTCACTGGCTGGTTCACTTTTCCAAAGGTCACTTTTGATGTTACAGAATTGTCTGAGTGGGAAGCATCAAGTACCACATGTTTCACACAGACCAACATAAGCATTCTACTGTAAGCCAAGTTGCCTAGTTCTCTGTGCTTTACACGCACTCTTTTGAGAGCCACAAACACGCAGGCACACTGCAGCCATACGCATATCATACACAATGACATCGTTTCTATTCACTTTCTCCACCGTCCAGGAAGTTCAAGCTACAACCCTTTGTCAGATTACCCACAGGCGTCATATCTCTCTCCCTCTCCCTCTTGCTCTCTCTCTTTTTCTCTCTCTATCTCTCTCTTGTTATTTCTATCTCTATCACTCCATTTTTATCTCCTTCTCTCTCTCTCTCTCTCTCTCTCTCTCTCTCTCTCTCTCTCTCTCTCTCTCTCTCTCTCTCTCTCTCTCTCTCTCTCTTTCACACGCACACACTCTCCCGTCTACATGTCTCAGGCCGGTGGAGATCTTGTTTGGGATTTCTTACGGGCAGCCGTTGCCGTCCTGCATTCTGCTCTGCTTGCCACACCTGACCAAGGTACTAATTACAGCCGCTGACAAGAGCCGCCATGTAATTTTGAATCCACTTCTCTCCTCTCTGTCTCTTCTTCCCCACAGACAACTCATTCATCACGTTCTGCTGAGCTCTCTTCACCTCCACTCACACCTCCTTCCCTCCTATGCAAAAACACACACACACACACACACACACACACACACACTTTTCCTAACACGACATCCATCCCTCACACACATTGTGTGACTAATTCACTTATTGACAACGTGGTCTTTGAATAGCTGAGATAAATCTGAACTGAGATTGTAGTGAGATCCATTGCCAAAAATAGGGAGAGTGTGACTGGCTGTAGTAGTTGTTGCCTTGTATAATGGCAGTGAAGGGGATGTGGGGCTTCTTGGTATTTTGCATACTACCCATGACATTCTTTGGCTGCCGTGAAGATAAAAGACTATAGGACTGTCAAGGTCTTATTGTTTGGTCAGAACACAAGTGAACCCGACTGATACTCACACTGACACTCAACGAACGTACATGCTTGCAGAATGACAATGACAGTGATGCTCTAGCAATATAGAAACCATTCCAAAGTGATGGAAATCTGTTAATGACATCATCATCATATTCAACTCTAAAGGAGTTAAATTGTGAATGAAGAATACTGGCTGTGAGAGTGATCAGAAAGGGAAAAAAATGGCTCTGAGCATCCTGAGGCCCAAATTTGACTGCTAAACAGGACATTATTGTTGATCCTGTTGTGTAGCTAATATTGTCATGGAGTCGGACGTCAGCCATTCACTGCCACATCCCCTACAGAGTCACTCAGGCAAACAGGCAAAAGTAGGGATGCCTCTGGGGTCTCTGTGAAAGGTATTACCTGCCTTGGCCCTGTAATTTACGTGCACACATCTTTAACTACCATTGTTCATTTCTCGCAGGCAACACCAAAGACAAACCTCGCCTCTCTGTCCCCTTTCGGTTTGGGACAATGGCTGGAGCCAGCACTCCTGAAGGCACTTTTATGACTTATTTCAGGTGAAACCTTTGAAAAACTCCTCCTCACTATTAAACTGGTTTACGGCTCAGCAAGGCGAAAAATATTTGACATTTTCTTTCCCTTCTGTTCTCTGCTCCCAATCTTTTTTATACCATCCTCCGTCTGTTGTGCTTACAGAAATATAAAAAAAAATCAACTCATCCAATTTTTGTGGATAAGTTGTGCCATTCAGAAATCCCTCTCTACTGCACACACCTTCTCTCTTTCTCTTTCTCCTTTCAGGCACATTTCATCAGGTGTGAGTGTCAGCTTGCAGCTCGTGGCTGATCCCCTGTTGACAAGCCAATGGTTATTATTGTCATTTCAGGCTGAGAGGAATGCCCGGGCACTTCACAACAGCTGTCTCTGTGGAGACAAACGATACCACCCACGCTAAAGAAACGCTACAACTGTACAGAGTGCAACTGACCGAGAGAGTGAAAAGACTAAAGACATATTCATCCCAAATCACTTACACTACTTCATATAGCCACTGTATGGGCATGTACTTCTGTCAATATAAAGAGAAGCAGACACACGGGCATTTGATAGTTGGGGCCATTTCCCTGTCCTGAGCAGTCAAGTATTTCCAGTTTAGTCGACTTCATCGTCGTTCCAGAGAAAAGCTCCTTCCTGTGTATTTGGCCTCAAATGAAGTGTTTCCCAGTCATCTGTTTATCTGCCATCCTTGACATTTTACAAACAAACCCCATAGTAACCTTAAACAGCACTTCCTGCTTGTCCACAAACACAAGTCACGTACGGTAAATCTAATGTGAAACTCTGAATAATGTACCGCACCGGCATTAGACGTTAAGGGCATCAGCCTGACATCCAATGACAAGGGGCCCGTGAGTATTCGTTCATTATGGCACGTATATGTAACACATCCTGCAGTTAGACCTAGAGGGCTACTCTGCTGAAGACCCTGGGGAGGGACCAAATTGTTTGGTCTTCCTCTAGATTACTCAGACTGACTTAAGGCAAACGGCGAGACTCACCATCCGGGAAGCATAATAGGCACGCACAAACGCACACATGCACAGATAAAGACCCTTCCAGCAAGTCATATCTCACAGACAATATAAGCGTGGGATGCCAATGGAGCTGGCAGACGTCGGTCTCAGGGGCAAATGTATGATATCTATCTGTGATGATCCCCACACTACAGAGAGGAAGTAAGCTGTTGACACATCCGTGTGGTCAGCGATGATACCAGTGAGAAATAGAAAGTAGCAGCCTTCCATTATCTTCATCTTCTTCTCTTTCTGGGCTGTACTAGCCTGAAACGTCTCCGATTCCTGCCATGTTTCAGGGTGGCCGCTGAACCAACAGTGGTGAACCTGATCCACACTGTCACACTCCGAAACCGGGCTAGAGTTTCCCCTTCAGTCTCTCACAGACACTGCTCCAAATATCCCCCCTTGGTTGGGGCTGAATAGGACGGAAATTGTTCGAGGAAGATGAAATGTATACAGGGAGGACGATGCTGTGTGTGTGTGTGTGTGTGTGTGTGTGTGTGTGTGTGTGTGTTTGTGTTTGTGTCTGTGTGCACGCCAATCCCTTAAGGTGCAGTAAGTGATGCTGATATGATCTCTCTGTGATTGATAACTATCTTATTTATGTAAATGACTTTTGAACATTCCATGATAGTAGCAGTGGCGTCACCAGGGGGTGCGGACATCACCGGGTGACACCATCAGAGGGGGTGACACCAAAATGACTATCTGTAAAATGTTTGTGCAGTGTTTCAGCAGCAATGTATTATTTTTATAAAAATATCCCTGTAGTTAGTTATAACAACAACATTTCATTTCGTAAACAAGACAACACCCGCAGTTATCGCACTGTTATCGTGACGGCACTGGATTGTAGACCGTTTTCAAACTGTGGTTTTCCTAGATGAGTCTACGGTTCAGGAATGGTTCATTAAAAAAGGGGAATTTTACCTGCGCTCAGTGACAACATGAATGACATCATTAGGTGCCATTGTGTCTAGCTGTGACTCTTGTTGCTCTTTCATCCTAGTCTCTCTCTCTCTCTCTCTCTCTCTCTCTCTCTCTCTCTCTCTCTCTCTCTCTCTCTCTCTTCTTCTCTGCCAATGTCTCTTTCTGTTCCTTTATCTCTATGTCCCTCCTTATCTCTCTCTCTCCTCCTTTATCATTCTGTTTTCTTACTTTCTCTCTCTCTCTCTCTCTCTCTCTCTCTCTCTCTCTCTCTCTCTCTCTCTCTCTCTCTCTCTCTCTCTCTCTCTCTCTCTCTCTCTCTCGCTCTCTCTCTCTCAGGGATACTTAGACAGTAAGGTCTTCCACCTGTCTCCTTTGTTACCTGCCCCAGTCATTAGCAGGGTCCCAGAGCCCCACTGTAAGTGCACATGTCAACGGCAAATTACAGGGCATCCATGAATATTTGTTTTGCTTCTAAGAGGGCACTGTCTGTCTGCACGCAAGCGATACACTCATTCTCTCTCACTCACTCTCTCCAACCCTCCCTCTGTCTCTTCCTCACAAGATGACCAAAACACAAAGTGAGTCAGTTTCAAAGACAAAAGCGAGGAATCTGGATGAAGGTGTCGACGGATGACAGACACAACCCTGTCACAAGTTTGTATTTTTGTGTGGTTGTGTTTGCATATGCATACCTGTGTGTGTTTGTGCGTGTGTGTGCGTGCGTGTGTGTGTGTGTGTTTGTGTGTGTGCGTGTGTGTGTGTGTCTGTGTGTGTGGTAATGACAAGGGAAACGCCTGTGCTGTTATTTGGGTCCCGTTGACCTGGTCAGCATGAACCCATCAGACCACAGGGAACCCTCTATGATCACAAACCACACAGACCTGTACTCCTGGGATCAATGTATTATTAGGGCTTTGTTCTTTTGGGTTGGGAGGGCTTTTCTTCAACTTCACTCACTAAGGAAGGTCACATGATAGCCTATAAGGTATCTCTGTTGCTGTCTGTAATTTCTAGAGAGACCGGTTCAATTTCCAGACAGTGAGATCAGCATTTTCTCTCACCTGCCGCCTGTCTCCTGCTAGTGAGAAGTAAGACGGCTCCTTTCTCTTTGGCTCTCTCACCAACTCTTCTCTGGGCTGCATGAGCTCTCTCTACCTTTTCAACAAGTTTATTTCGAACAATACCCTAATGCCTCACTTCCATAAGAGAGATTGGCATGCACTGAGAGCCTTTAAAAAGCAACTGACAGTGTCAGTATTGTTTTGTAGGCTTCTGTCTGCTGATGTAAAATGAAAAATAAATAATAAGCTAAAGCATGAGTTCATAACAAAACATTGAGACTATTGTTGACAATTTATTTCTGGTATGGCTATAAAAAGTCACATGCTTTTAGTGTTTTCTTTAAATACCGTTTATTGTTCATTGGCGCCAATGAGATTGGTGGGGAATCCAAATCAATCTACTTAACCTGGGACAATGACAACACACATTGCATTTCCTGTAATTTGTGCACCAATCATGGTCTTCTTCCTCGGGCTCTGTAATTTCCTTGGCTGGATGCTCCACAACATCCTGTGGTGTGTGGACATCTGAAGGGACACGTAGTCTTTGACCAACCACAACATCCCACTGAGGGCAGGGCGGTTGCCATTATCCTGTCACCTGCTAATAACAGTAGAGGGAGCAGCACCGACAGGAAACGTCTCTTCTGATTTCCAAATGTAAAACATTGCTTTTTGTGTGAGTGGTGTTTTATAAGCTTGGTCAACGCATTTTACCTCAGTTAGCACTGAGGGAATTCTAGCATTTGTTTTTTTTGGTAGCTTATTTACGTGATGCCATACAACACCTTCACACAAACAAATCAAGAAGTGAGCGAGTGGCTCTTCTTAGTATTACATTTTGACCCAGTGAAAAAGGGTAAGCACATATTGCAAGACACTTTTCACAAAAGGGTAGTGAGTTATAGGTATTGACAATGCAGGTATGTAGCAGCTGACCTTGTAGTGACCTGGTAGTAAAAGAGGCAGGTGGTCATCCTTCTTTTCCTCTCATAGCAGACACAGACAGGTGCTTCCTGCCAAGGTGACAGGTCGCTTCTGACCACAGGCTAAGGACAATGGATAGAAAAATGGGAGACGATGACCAGTCCATGTTCCTGTTACCCCCCCAGCAGCCCCACATACACACACACATAACTTGGCAACAAACAAAGCATACACATCCATTCTTCAGTGAATTGACACAAGCCACCTCACGTCGACACAAACACTCTCTCTTGGCTTGAGCTAGGGGAAACAGAGGTGGAGGGGGCCAATGGCTCTTTGACCTGTATCTGAGGCTGACATATAGGCAAACAGGAAGGGATCCCCTTTGTGCATAGGGGTATTCCTGACATACACACACAAAGAGAGAGGAGGTGGAAGAAAAGAGGAAACATAGCATGCCAGGGATTAACAACAAAACAATACTCCCCCCAGGTAGGTGGGGAGAAGTCAAGCGAACCGAAACAGGCATTGCGCAAAGACCTCCGACACCTTAGTTTAGCGTGGACCAATCAGGAGAGACCAAGTCTCTCCGTGCCAGAATGCGGTGACCGGGAACGAGAAACAAACCTACCTGTGACCCGTGCACAGGGCCCCCTCTGGCCCATGCTGACCCAGTCACAATCACACAAAGCAGGGGAAGAATCTCTTGTTTATGACATCACTTCCCTTTACCTGGAGTTCATACTCCCTTCTTCACTTTCACTGTGCCCCCCCCCCCCCCCCCCCCCTCCCCATACAGGAATGTCTTAAGTTAGGCAAATCCTTTCTTTTTAACGTTTCAAATACAAGGCGCTTTTAGGATGATAGTTTGGACATGGATTGGATGACTGGTTCATCTTAAAAGTAACATTATTTTGAAATCTTCTGTTGACTTTTGAGCGGCACATCAGCGATAGTATTCTAACAATGTGTCTATTCTTTGACCAAAAAGTGCCAGTGTGTAATTAAATTGGGCTCAAACCTCTTATCTGTATCTCTACAGAATTAAGAACAGTCACATTCTGCTGGTACACAAGACCCTCCATTTCACTTACCACTTATTTCCTGTCTTAACAAATTTTTACCTCTAAAAATACATTATGGCACTGAATTGCATGCCAAATTACTCGACTAATAAACGAGGACATACAGACGCACACACACACACACACACACACACACACACACACACACCGAGACTGACAAACAGACTGACATACACACACAAATACATATTTAATACACATGTATTGTATATATTAATATAATATAATATATACACATTTGCATGCACATATACATACACATAATAACACAAGTAAACACATTCACAAACACATACTCACACGAACACACATACACACACACACACACACACACACACACACACACACACACACACACACACACACACAAAGATCAGGGTTGATAGATGAGGAGATAAAGGGGGACTAGGAGAAGGGGATAGATGACAGTAGTGGAGGAAATGGGGGAGGGAGTAAATGAGTCTACCATTTCTGTATCTTTGTGATAGATAGGGGTGGTGATGGAGTTTCCCTGATGGCTCTGATAACCCCTGACTGGACCACGGAACAATAGGAGATGGGTACATAGCCCATATTGTGAGAATGTGTGTGTGTGTGTGTGAGAGAGAGAGGGTGTTTGTGTTGAGTGTGTGTGTGTGAGGGGGGGAGGGGGGGGGGCTAGTGTGAGAGAAAGAGTGGAAGAGAGAGAATTGTGTTAAAATAAATATATTTTGGAACTTGACTAACTGGGAAGATATGATTTATTAAAATATTTCTCAATAGTGCTATCAGTTTTTTTTGTTCTCTTAATGACCACTAGATGGCGAGACTAATTTGAAAACTACTCTAGAGGAAACATTGTCTACTCTTGCACTGACTGTTGTTGACTGACTTCAATCAGAGTAACATTCGAGCATCTTCCGGGCCATTACTTCAACGTATAAGTTGATGTTTTACCGGATCCCAAAAGTCTTTTCCAAACCATTATTTCAGTCTTTGACACAACTTTTTGTACTACGAAATACCCGAAATCTTACCTCCAAAATGTCTTTCCAGTATCCAAATGCTTATCGTGATGAAGCAGTTGTAAGTAACGTTAACCACAGACCCGATAGCATGCTAGCTAGCCATGGTGCTTAATCATGCCTTGTTCATTCATTAAACGCCGGCTTTGTTAGCTTGCCAAATCTAGCTTTTAAACGTAGTCGCCGTTCCACACAAGATTTTATTATCTGCTTACAAAAATGTTACCTGTTTTGACTAAGATTACGACTAGCAATACTAGCCAACGTTATGGGGATTTCTTTTCAGTTTTATTTATGTTAATCTAGCCTTCTTGGTTTCGGCCCAGCCAGCTAGCTAACTGTTCGCTCACCTGGATACCACTTTGGGTTTCAGGTGGATAACTATCACGGCCACAAGATCCCGGACCCATACAGTTGGTTGGAAGATCCTGACAGTGAGAAAACGCAGGTAAACACCGTATGATTTAACACTTCACCTGACTTGTCAGCTAGCTATGGGAAATGCACAATTAAGTAAACCCACCATTAACAAATGAAATGTTAAAGATTATCATAATATTTTGGTGTGCACGACACCTTGTTGGCGCCATCTTCTGTTTTGTTTAATCATGACCAAAATGTTGTTTCGATTTTTCAGGCGTTTGTAAATGCTCAGAACCAATTGACACTGCCGTTTCTGGAGCGCTGTGAGGTGCGAGACTTGTTCAAGGAGCGCATGACCGAGCTCTATGACTACCCAAAGTACAGCTGTCCCTTTAAGAGGGGAAGCAGGTGGGTGCAGGACAAATTAACTGTATTCTAAAGATAACGACTAGCCATTTTTGAAGGAAATTAGTTTTGCTCACTGACCCATTGTCATTGCCCAGGTACTTCCACTTCTACAACACAGGCCTTCAGAACCAGAGTGTCATGTATGTGCAGGAGAGCCTGGACGCAGAACCCACAGTGTTCCTGGACCCAAACACTTTCTCTGAGGATGGAACTGTGGCCCTGCGAGGTGAAAACACAAGACTTTCACCAACATTGAAATACCTTCTATTTGTCTAGAGGACAGACCGATGTTTAGAGCACACCAAGGGAGCATTTCTGAAGTTGACGCTCTATCCTCTCTCTCTCTGCCAGGCTACGCTTTTTCAGAGGACGGAGAGTACCTGGCATATGGCACCAGCGCCAGCGGTTCGGACTGGGTGGAGATGCGCTTCCTGCGTGTAGAGGGCGCCGTGGCCCTGGAGGACCGACTGGAGCGGGTCAAGTTTAGCTGCATGTCATGGACCCACGACGGCAAGGGCCTCTTTTACAACTCCTACCCCTGCCAGGAGGGCAAGAGTGACGGTGAGGCCTGAAATGGCAGACGTTACTCAGAATTTACTCGCGCGCACACACACACACACACATTCTGCTGCGTTTGTTTTTATTTTCATCCGATGCGGAAGGATTTCCACCTCTTTACTCTTGTCCTCCCATTCATACGTGGGTGAATGCATGCTTCTTTTTACCTTCTCCCTCTCCTTTCTGTGTTAATGCCCTGTTCCTCTTATCACCACCAGAGGGCAGCAGTGAAACTGATGTATTTCCCTCTAATGTCTCAGGCACCGAGACCTCCTGTAACCTTCACCAGAAGCTGTACTTCCATGTGCTGGGCACGCCCCAGTCTCAGGACAGCCTGTGTGCAGAGTTCCCAGAGAACCCCAAGTGGATGAGCGGGGCTGAGGTACTACACATCTTTCATGTGAAAGTTGACCAACTATTTTTAAGGCCCTAGCTGGACTCCTGTCATTCCACTTGTGAAGTGATCACATTCTGGATTTTGCATTAAGCATAAACTTGATGACATAATGACCTTTTTGGACCCCTTGCTGGTATATGTAATTTTGTTTTGGAGTCTGATTTTAGTTTTTTTCTTCAGGTGTCAGACGACGGGCGCTACGTGCTGCTGTCCATCAGGGAGGGCTGTGACCCGGTCAACAGGCTCTGGTACTGTGACCTCAAGAACACCCCTCAGGGCATCACAGGTACCACACACTGCCACAATGCACGTCACTCAAGGGCCTGGGAAACGCACCTGACAGGTTTTTCAGTGCAGATGTTACCCAGGCCTGTTCACAAATCTTCCTCGACTGTACCCTAATGCCTTAAGACCTAAGATCTTAAGGGAACAAGCACTACAGGTATCCCAGATAGCCTCTTATAATCTAGTGTTTTTAAATAAAAACACTGCCTACATTGTTTTTTTTTTTTACATTTTGGCAGTGGCATTGGAGGCACTTGCTCTCCCAGATAAACGTTTTGTCCCCCCCCCGTCCCCAGGCTTGCTGCCATGGGTGAAGCTGATCGACAACTTTGACGCCGAGTATGAGTATGTGACCAACGAGGGCACTGTGTTCACCTTCAAGACCAACCTGGAGGCGCCACGCTACCGCCTCATCAACATCGACTTTGCCTCACCGGCCCAGAGCCGCTGGCAGGAGCTCATCCCCCAGCACGACAAGGACGTCATCGGTAGGAGCCGTTACATCGGCCCGCCGTTTCCCTTTCTGCCCCCCCACCGTGTCCAGTCTTAATAAACCACCCCCCACCCTGCCTCTCCTCACTCGCCTCCGTCTCTCCCTCTCTCCTCTCCTCCCTCCAGTGTTTGCCACCTGCACCCACTCCAGCTCGCTCTTTGTGTGTTTCCTCCACGACGTGAAGAACGTGCTGAAGATGTACCGCCTGAGCAGCGGGGAGGAGCTGCGGACCTTCCCCCTGGACGTGGGCTCCGTGGTGGGCTTCACCGGTCGCAAAAGGGACTCTGAGATCTTCTACTACTTCACCTCCTTCCTCTCGCCAGGTGCAACACTTTTGTTTGATGTGGTTTTTGCTCTTGACAACAAGCAGTATGGCTTCACGTTTCTTTGTTGACTTGTCCTCACTTATGTTCGGCTCAGAGGAGCTGAGTTGCACTTGTGGTTTGATTGTAGCGCGATTTATTGCTGTTTTTCCCCTCTGTGGCCCCGTGCAGCCATCATCTACCACTGTGACCTGACCAAGGAGCCCCTGCAGCCCAACATCTTCAGAGAGGTCACCGTCAAGGGCTTTGACCCCTCCGACTACCAGACCACTCAGGTGGCTATACCGCACATGGTGTTACCACAAGACGCCTGAAAATAGAATCAAAGAATTGAATAGAATACAACTTTATGGTCCACAGAGAAGAAACCCAGACCTTTCCTTTGATTCTTTTCTTAATGATTGAGTGCCCTTCCTATGGGAGTGTGAGGATTCTGACCCTGTGTGTGTGTGTGTGTGTGTGTGTGTGTGTGTGTGTGTGTGTGTGTGTGTGTGTGTGTGTGTGTGTGTGTGTGTGTGTGTGTGTGTGTGTCGCCCCGCAGATCTTCTACCCCAGCAAGGACGGCACAGAGATCCCCATGTTCGTGGTCCACAAGAAGGGCCTGAAGCTGGACGGCTCCCACCCCGCCTTCCTCTACGGCTACGGGGGCTTCAACATCTCCATCACGCCCAGCTACAGCGTCTCGCGCCTCATCTTTGTCCGGCACCTGGGGGGGGTGCTGGCCGTGGCCAACATCAGGGGAGGGGGCGAGTACGGAGAGACCTGGCACAAAGGTGGGAGGCACAGCAGAGCACAGTCTTTCTCCTCTGTACACACACACATTCCCTCGTTCGCGTGCTTTAGATTTCATACATACCTTGTACGCTTGCTCTACACAGGAAAAACTCCATAATTACATATTTCACATCCTGGGCATGACTGATGTCTCATTTTGACTGACAGACGCTCCCCTCTTGTGTTTGATTAGCTGGCATGCTGGCCAACAAGCAGAACTGCTTCACTGACTTCCAGTGTGCAGCGGAGTACCTGGTCAAGGAGGGCTACACCTCCCCCTCCAAGCTCACCATCAACGGAGGCTCCAACGGCGGCCTGCTCGTAGGCACGTCACACGCCACACCACCGCCTCTGGGTTGGGGGGGGGGGGGGGGGGGGGGGGGGGGGGTCGTCGAACAGGTAAACTGTTGTGGCTTGTTAACTAGAGTGCTCATGACGTGTGTGTGTGTGTGTGTGTGTGTGTGTGTGTGTGTGTGTGTGTGTGTGTGTGTGTGTGTGTGTGTGTGTGTGTGTGTCTACCTGTGTCCGTCTACCTGTGTCCGTCCCTCAGCGGCCTGTGTGAACCAGCGGCCGGAGCTGTTTGGCTGTGCCGTGGCCCAGGTGGGCGTCATGGACATGCTCAAGTTCCACAAGTTCACCATCGGCCACGCCTGGACCACCGACTTTGGCTGCTCCGAGATCAAGGATCAGTTTGACTGGCTCATCAAGTAGGTGCCAGTCCACTTCCAGAACAGATCTATACACTGTTTATAACATACCAGTTTATTCCACAGATAACTGTTTCGATTATGCCTTAGACTTTTCTGGAAAGTCTTTGAAAAGCACACAAACCAAAGAACCCTGGTGTGTGTCCAGCTAGCTACTCTTTGTTTTAAATGCTCACATTTTAAAGGCTAGCCAACTGAAATACTGCTCATTCTATTTGAATGGGCTCTTATTTCAATGCAGCCTTTCCTTTAGTGCCCCTTCAGCATGTTGGTCTGAAGACTTCACTGTGCGTGTGTGCGCGTCTGACTCTTAACCGATACTCCCCTCCCTTCTCCCCAAGGTACTCCCCCCTCCACAACATCCGCATCCCCGAGGGCGAGGGCGTCCAGTACCCCTCGGTGCTCCTTCTCACCGGTGACCACGACGACCGGGTAGTGCCCCTGCACTCCCTGAAGTACATTGCCACGCTGCAGCACGTGGTGGGCCGCTGGGCCAAGCAGAGCAACCCGCTCTTCATCCACGTGGACACCAAGTCGGGCCACGGCGCCGGCAAGCCCACCAGCAAGGTCATCCAGGAGGTGGCCGACACCTACGCCTTCATCGCCCGCTGCCTCAACATCTCCTGGGTCAAATAGGGCCGCAACCAAGACCCCCCTCCCCCGCTTCCCTTCTCCTATCCTCGCTTGTTTACCTCTTAACGCTTGCTTCCTCTGTTTCCGGCCCCCTATCCCTTTCCTCTTGGCTTTTGTTGAAGGTTTTGCTCCACGATCAGCTGTTGTTCATACTGGATGTTTCTTCTCAGCTATGCATCTACCTGTACCTTCTCTCTGTTCTGTATGGTTGTATGGTAACACTACCCCCGTTTCATCCTTCTAACTGTCCCTGTCTTCGGTCCCCCTCATCTTTGTCCCCCATGGTCGTGTGGGCCTGTTTGGGCCATGGGGTCCTGACAGGAAGCTCTGCTCTACCCTGGTTCCCGCTTCAGAAACGGGGGCCAGTATCAAACACTTCCTCTTACGTTGGAAGTCCTCTAGGACACCCCACGGTTCCCCTGGCAGGACTTTCCGACAGGTCTCTGTACTCAGCCAAGCCGTTAGCCATAGGGTCAAAGTGGCAAAGGTTGCTGGGAGGTCATCATAAGCTGTCATGCTTGGAGAGGTCCCGCCTCCAATGGGTGCTCCCCTTACCATCCCCTAAAACACAGACTCTATTTATTTATCAATGCATAGCGTTGTCACCGATTTTTTGACGATCTCAACATGTAGGATTTTAACTGTACACAGTATTTGGTGTGAATGATACTGTCAGTCAGTTCTTTTTGTTTTGAAAAAGGAGTGTTATGAAGTGTGTGTGTGTGTGTGTGTGTGTGTGTGTGTGTGTGTGTGTGTGTGTGTGTGTGTGTGTGTGTGTGTGTGTGTGTGTGTGATTATAAATGCCCACATATCTTCACCAACAGATGGTCATGTCTACCTCTTTGAAGTGTGCTGATTGTTTAACTTTTTAAACGAAAGTAAACAAACAATGACCGCAATGCCACAACAACTGAAATAAACAATTTTTTTAGCTGTTTATTTGTCTTTTTAATTTGTCCTCTGGAATATCCTGAGATATTTTTACTAATGATACAATAATTGAAACTAAACAAACAATGACTGCGATGCCCCGACTGAAATAAAAAAAATTAAACAAAACAGCTCTATATTTGTCATTCATTTCTTGTCCCTTGGACAATAAATGTTTTCACTACTGTCTTAGTCTAATTTGTATCATACTTCCTTGTGTGTCTATTTAAATCAGATCGTTATGAAATGCTTTAATCCGACCACAAGGGGGCAGTCAGTATGGAATAGCTGTTGGCAACACATTGCGAAAATGGAATGAATGGATTAAATGGAACCAGTCTCCTATTGCAAGCTATACATTAGGGTATACAGCATACAGGTGTTGGTTATTCAAGGCATTGCAGTGTAATCTTGGATAAGAAATGGGCAATTATGTGTAATTTCTTTACTCCAGTCCTCCAAAGACAAGAAAATGTAACATCACCTTTTCTATTCTTTAATCAGAGAAACTCAGTAATATGTACAGCCATGTTAATTGTAACATTAAAAAACACTATTATGTAATATAGACCATTTCATGGGTTACCCGTTCTACTGCTATATACTCCTATTTACATTTTAATTAAACCAAAAAGCCCAACAATAAAAAAGTTAACCAAAAATTAAAACACTAATGACTATAATTACTGAGTTATTCATCATAACATGTCATATTATATGTGGTATATTTTATCCATCTTTTGGAATGTCACAATTAGAATGGAATTTACACTGTCAAATACCATATACGATGTTGGTATAATGTCACAAATGTGGAAAAAATTATGATACAATGCATTTAACTAACAATAACAAAGTAGCCTACCTCAGCCCTCCAAATGTGCTGGATGTATAACTCACAGTTAAACTCAAATCACTCAAATGTGTCTGACCACCTGTGATTCTTTTTAATAGAATAACCATGAATGAAGAAGGTATTTATATCAACTCCAAAAAAACATGTTCTTCCCTGCATGTATCTTGCATGCCATACGGAACTTAAACATCATGGAAATCATAATCATCTCTTTAGGCACTTTGTGAAGACATTACTCAGTTAACAACTTATGAGTCAGAAGATATTTTTAAAGAAATCTGAATGGTTAATATTTTATAGTTTCCAATAGAATCTCCAAATTAAATTGTGTTAAAGATTTGATTATTGCTGTATAACAAAAAAAAAAATTCTGTTGTGAATAATGTAACCTGAGGTAAACCCTACTATGCAAGTATAAAAACACACTGGTAGGATAGGCTATACAATGTATTGTGTAAAACTATCACATTACATGCACTTCAGATTAACTTGTGAAGGGTTTTTACTATACCCTTTGCTACTTTAAAGGTGCTTATAGTCTGCAGTTGAATTCCACAAGTGTTAATGCCATGTTATGGTTTTAGTATTTTTTTATGATGTTTTTATTTAATTTTTAAAATTATAATTATTTATTTATTATGGTAAAATACAAAACGTCAAGTGAATAAATACTAAGTTATTATAGTCCAAACTATTTCAGATATAAAATCAGAGTAAAATAGTTTATTTATGCCAAACATCCAAGTTCTTGAAGAATATGCTATGCTATCCTAATAATTTCCCCTTGATTCGTGAGTGGAATAGATGCTGTGACACTAAACATATCTGGGGGTATTTCTATACGTATCTTGAATTCAATATTTAACGAAAATAATTATATGTTAAGTAACAAGGCATACAATATGGTTCTATGGTCTAATTGAGCAATATTGCATTTACAAATAAGCCAATGGTGAAGGTGGAATTAGAAAGAGATGGATTTTCTTTTTTTCTAGCTAGGCAAAGGCTAGATTGGGAATGTTTTTTATTTCCGTGTCTTCGGGAGATCATGATTGATGTCCAGTCTATATGTTTTAACAAAACCTATGCGTTTGGCATTCATTGGGATTGGAAGCTTGTTCACGCAACATTTTATCAAATAGATGACTGCATCTTAGGTTACTACCACCAGATGCCGCTTTGGCGCACTCCAGTGATCGCTAAGAACATTCATTATCCCTTATCTTTTCTGTTCTCTTCTTTTCCGCGACTGCTTATTATCACCACTAATACACATTTACAAAAAGGTATTGATGGATGGACGCCTCTTTTTACGGTCTACACATGTTATTGCTGCAAAACATTAGATTATCCGTGAGCCCTGAAAACAGATCAGATCCCCTCAATTTAGCTCACCTTAACCGTTGTTGAGAAGAAAAAAAACGCCTCTACATCCGTGAAGCGCTGCTATTTCACCCACAAATATATTATTGAAATTTCTCAGAAGAGTGCAGAACCTTCATGGTTAGCCGTTGAGAGGCGCTATTTTCTCAAAGGTTGGCAAGTCTTTTGGTGGACAACAATTGGCACTGGTCTTTAAAGTAAAATTAACATCCAATTGACAAAACAACAGATCATACATCAGCGGGCTATTTTGACAAACGTTCTAGGCCTCAAGGTTTTATGGTGCATTTGCTGCAATGGGTAGGCCTAAAAACATCAGAGTTCCTTTTTTTTTGTGTGTGTGCCGATTCTAACTCAGAGTATCCAAAACAAATACAAGAAATGCTTAGGGCTGTTTTGTTTGACATGTAAACAGTTGTTTAGATGTTTCGGTAGATAGGCTTATAGTTATAGGCTTAAAAGTTGATTTGGTGCTGTGTTTAACATTGTAGCCTATTACATATTCTCTTGTTTTTGAGAGCATACAATCATACTACAACATTTGACTTGACTTGACATGGTCTTCACTTTACATTTTTTTTTTAATTCTAAACTATTTAATAGCTCCTCTGTCTCCGGCATTTTGGCTCTCTGGAGATTAAAAACAAAAACACTGTTTCCAGCACAAACGAATGCGCTAAAGTTACAGTGTTACTATAAAATATTCATCAGAGGAAAAACCATTGAGTTGGCTTGACCGGCAGTGGACTGATTACAAAGAAAACAAAATGCAAACAAGTTAAATCCAAGACGGCAGAAATGTGACTTTGTGAGTTTAGGGTGATGAAATAAGATATCTCCTCGACGCTATTGATATTAAAGCTAAGCAGAAACTGCGTTATGCTGGTGAGCAGATTATCTAATTGAAAGGTTTAGGGTAGGTCATAAGCCTTGGGTGAATATGGCTCTACCCTCGTTTACAGGTAAGTAATTGTTCCAACATCAAAATATTTAGTAGTATTTTTCCATTCGAAAGAATTCAGTATAAAGGATAAAATATTAGGCTAGTGTTGAATACTGTGCAATATAGCGGCTAGCTAATTTACCTGACATTTAGACGCTCTTCTTGTCCATGGAATTTCAGTCTCTAAAATGGCTTTGTCCCTTTGTGTATCCGATAGTGGCAAGACGCTTGTGACCTCGTTTAACCTGTCCTGACAAGACATAACAAGGTTACTAGGCTATATAGTAAATACCCCAAGTCTGTTATTGAATTGAGATTGTTATGAATTATGAAGGTTGGAAAGACAGCCTACAATTATAGTTCGCATTTTATTTCACAATATTGATCCGGAGGGGAAAAAAACAGCATTGGGTCATATAGAAAATATGTACATAGGGTACGAATTAGTAAAAGTAACACCGATTATTGTGATTCAAATGCCTACCTGTCTTTGCAAAATAGATTTGACTTCGTAAAGAAAAAAAGCATTCTGTGCGTTAACTTTTTTTGCGCTGCATTGGTGTGCGTTTCGTTTCCCTTTGAATCACTGAGTCTTACAGGGACAGACGCGCTTCTCACGCCTACATCTGACGTCACTGGTATTTCATTCACATAAAGATACATAAAAGTTGTTTTTTGATGTCAGATTTAATGTATAAACTTAGCGCTTGATAACAATGTCAAGTTGAAGGAAATCGTGACTGTTCTTTTCAACAAAACTTAAAGTATGTTACAGAATTAAATACAATTAAACAATAATCTCCAGATTTTAACATTTTCAAAGACTGCATATTATAGCCTATATAACATTGGAATATTATCTATCTATATTGGATTGGATTGGATTTCACGATAATGGTATATTATATCTACCTAAAATAATAGCATGTTGACAAAAAATCTCATGCAGTCTTAAAACCAAATGATCTCCTAAAAGAGAAATCAAGGCAATAAATCTAATCGTTTCATTAAAGAGTAAACTAGTGTGATCTTATTTGAAGAAGAAAAAAAGAAAAAAGAAAATAAACAAGAACACATACATTTTATTTCTGAGACTAATGTTTTGATTTTAGTAAGCTTATTTGCTGTTTAACATGCCACCTCATTCTTGATGTGTGCTCTAAATAATTCGTTAATTCAGAATCTTTATGAACGAATTTTGCATGTGTTAAAAACACAGGGTAATGTATTGACGTAGAATTAGATTAAATTAATTCACAAAAGACAGACATTTTCTTTTCATCTGCATAAAGGTGTGCAATGTCTAATTTTGACTTTGAAATACTAATTTGAGTGCTATTAAATTTGCAATTTGACTGAAACAAATAGTTTAACCTTTACCTTTTAGCTTGGAAAATATTTCAAGGATCCTCAAATCTAGATTCTTCAAATCAACTTTGATATAGATGACCTGTAGCCTTGCTCTGTCAACAGTGTTTAGATTTCCTGGTAGAATAACTAAAATGTGAGGGACTGGTGACTGGAATGCATGCACTAAACGACAAAATGAACCCCCACACTAAAAGAAAAAGAGAAGAGGAGAGGGGAGCTCAATGAACCCTTTGAACTCAATTGACAGCAATGCAGGGCAAAGGCAAATTTCCTCTGGGAGTCTATGGTGAGATGTGGGGGTTGGGTGAGGTTGCATAGGTTGAATGAGGCCAAATTCCACTTGGTGTGTTAGTATTCCAATAGTTTAGGAACATCAATTCTGTTGGTATTATTATGCAAATATCTGTCAACTCAATGAGGATGTCTCTGCCTGTAAAATGTAATGAACAAATTATAGGTCAAGATGTCAATTATTAGTTACTGCTGATCAAGGATATTATAAAAAAAGAAGCAAAAACATAATAATATTCCAAACGCATTCATACCAATTAAGCCTTATTATTAATAAGATAGTTTGATAGGATGAATTGGCAGTAGTATCCATTTGATCTTATTTTATTATTGACAGGCTTAACAGTAAGATAGCACATTGTGCCAGTGAACTGAATATGGCCTATGTCCTCAAAAAACCTTAAAAGTTTGGATGCTATATAGAGCAAATCATGTTTTAAAGTTACGATTGAATTGCTTCTATCAGAAAATCGCTTTCAGTATGTGAGTCGATAACATCTGACACCGGTATCCAAACCTTTGACCCAAACCGTAATTCTCTGGCCGCTGTGGAGGCCTACTCACCGCATCTTCAAAAACAAAATTTGCGCGGGGGTTGAGCTGAGTTGGGGGTAGGGGCAACCTTATGAATTCCGGAGGGTGGGCTCTTTAGAGTCAGTGGGTGGGTGGGGATGGGTTGTTGTTGATTCACTCCTCTTATATGTTTTTGCACTTATTTCCATTGCTTAACAAGTTATCTTTAAGGTAACAGTAAGGGAACGAGTAAGATAAGTTGACGTAAATATTATTCAATTTGCTCACCGTCCATGAGAGTTTTTATGGCTAAAAAGACTTGCTATCTTTCTTTTTCAAGTTCCTCCCCTACTTAAAAGATACAGTTGAGTATATTTGTAATGACTAGTAGGCCAATATAGTACTTTTTGAAGCAAACCGTAGAAATTAGTTTAGAGTTCATCTTAGTCATGGAAATCAGGCAAGTCAGACTCATTCGTATAGTTTGTTTTTGTGGTTATTCACTCACATTCCAAAGTTGTGAGTTCAGTTCTCCCTGGGTGCACTGCACTATGGGGATGCTAGGAAGTGAACATAAGTGTGAACAACAAATCATAAACAACGTATAGAAACAAATTCAAAGCAATATTTAAAACATTAAATGACCAATCATGTTACATTCTAAATTATTGTAGAAGTATCAATTCAGGCTATGAACTTAAAAGAAATTGTTCTGAGCTATAGTCAAGTCCAAAATTAATACTTTAATAACCAATTACCCGTGAACGACAGGCCCCTGACCTGGGATATGACAAAAGCTATTTACAAACAGAATGACTTGTGATCATAACACGCAAGTTATATAAATTCATGTTTATGCTTAATTATTTAGTCTAAAATTCAATATTACTATGTTTTGCTTCAAACAAAGGTCGTTCATTTTTTTGGATGTATTAATAGTTTATTTATTTCATTTGCGTGTAAATCTGATTACTCCCAGACTTATATGTGTTCAATGTTTATGTGTGCCTTATATATGTACCCATGTTGCCTTAAACGACAACTTTGTTTGTAAATGAACACATAGTATAAAATCACAATTGTTGACAGATTGCTATAGCATATTGACAGCCTATGTCTTGACCTGGCACGTGTGCCGTGTGAAGACAAGAGCTGTTTTTCTGAAGATATAGCTGGTTCCGAGTCTGTTTCCTTCACTTCACCACTCCCCTCCCTGGAATCGTACTGAAATTAGTAGCAAGAAAGCATGTAATTGACAAAGTCACGTGTTCAGTACTGGCAGAGGCACAGCCAGCAAACGAGCGAATGAGAGAGAAGGTGAGGGAGACAGAGGCAGCGATAGAGGTGGTGTGAGAGAGGAAGGGATTGAGAGAGGGAGAGACATGACAAAATATCTAAAGAGAGAAGGCACGCTGTATCATGCGAGCTAAATTCGTGACCGCTGGAAATGAGGATGTCGGATTAATGGTGACTATCATAACCCGTTTTCGAAGAAGAAGTCTTTCTATTGGAAGTTTTGAACAGAGAGTCCGCGGGGAAACATGGCCGAAGGTTATTCTGCAATTATTTTCTATTTTCTGGTCTTACTTTTTCCTTTGATGATATAGAATTAGGCAGCGCAATGTTACTGTTCCCAACTATAGTGTTAAGTTCCGCCCCTGATAATTACCATGTCTAAAGATGTTTTGAGGCAACCTACCGAGCTTGAGCAATATAGCAACGTATTCTATCCAATAGAGGAACCATGCGTACACCTGCCCTCGGAATTCTACAGCCTACTATAGAATTATGTGTTGTACTAAAGACTGTTGTGTTCACCAAAATACCCACAAGTAACACCAGGATACATGTACATGTACATGTGCATTGACCAGAGGCGACATAGCATTACGTCCTGTCAGTTATAGATGCAAAAAACACCTACTTTTTAACTGTTTGTCGGAAAGAACATATAGATCACATTGCCATGCGCCACTAAACGCTTCGGTAATCTCGAAATTTGTATGGTACACTACATTTTAACCACCATGAACATCCCAAATCTGCCAGCAGTGGCGGGGAATCCCCCCTTGCTAGAGGAGACTTTTAGGCAACTGGGTTCCATTAAAGTTGTGTAGCCTATTTGACTGCGCGCACACAGGGACTTGCCTACCGTAGGCTACCTAGGCCTACACACTTCTAATAAACAGGCCTCTATCTACTTATTTGCCTTCCAGGAGGGGCGGGCAAAGCTTGCGGAGAAGACCCCGCCAAGTTGACCGAGTACGAAGACCGAACTCGCCCTCAGATTTTATCAGGAGTTGGCTTCTGCAAATGGTTCAATGTTCGAATGGGGTTCGGATTTATCTCCATGACCAGTAGCGGAGGGAGCCCAGTCGACCCCCCTCTAGATGTGTTCGTCCACCAAGTAAGTTTCCCCTAAAGGGAAGAATACATAATGCCATTGACTTCGCATCCTTCCACAGTCGTAAGTTGTGAAACTGCACTAGGGTTTGCAGTAGGTTGGCCAGAAATAAATGAGACAATGTTGTGTGACTTAAGACAATTTATATAGATTTTTTTTTAGCCATGTTACATCTGAACCTGCCCCTGAACAGACAACATCGTCACTTTAGGTTACTACTAAGTTAGGCCCACTTCCCCATCTGACTGGTTTTAACAATTGTTGCACATTTACAGACGTTCGCGTTGCTACATAATAGTTTCTTCACTTGTGTTGTTCTATGACGACATTTAGCAAATTACTATAATAGTCAAACATGCTGGGTTTCCTTAAAGCGACACGAGCCTCTGTCTTCCTCAACGTCCCCAGGACTGGATGAGACGAACATTTCGGGGCCCTCTCAAAATAATTCCGATCAATTGATCTATTTTCCCTGTATCTTAAAGCTTTCCTCAACCCACTGTCGTGATTTGTGACATAATTGACATTACAGGAACATGGAGTGAGAATTGAGGCTTTTTCAACTGATTTTCTTGTAAATGTAGCCTATTAAGGAATTTTTTTTACGAAACGACAGTTAGTTCCGCACTTATTTTTGCATATTTCTGTTGCAAACAAAGCTCCTTAATCCCCCTTTCTATCGTAATTTTGTCTTTTACCGTCATTTAAAGTCTTAAGATTCGTGTACAAACGAGAAGAGATACAGAAAGTCGTTTTCACGATTCCATATTCGAACCCGTGAGGCAAACTGCTTTAAATGTGGCCAAATGTGATGCTATTTTTAACAATATGTTTTAATTACAAGAGTTCTCCGGGCTAAAACAGTTTGCAGGAGCCCCCTATGTGTGCTGTGCATGTGTATGAACGTTTTATGCTGAAATCAAGATAAAGGTGTTTGCCCTTTCACTCTTGGGTAGCCTGCTAAACTACTATGTTAATCAAAGAATTCATACAAATGTGTATCTCTCACGTTTTAGATTTAAGTGCCTTACTTATTTGTGGTCTTTATATGGCTTGCAACACGTTTGCTTTATTGAAGAAATTGAATAAGCTTTGAAAAGCTTTTAAGTTGGGGCATATCCTTCCAACATTTTTCCAGGCAGTGCATTGTCCTTGGTGCAGATAAAAGCTATAACATCAAATCCTTTCGAATATGCCGCTTCGTTTATGCCATGCACGTTCAATATCTGGAAAGTGATTCAATTGCAAAGAAAATAGTGTATATGTGATGAAGTGATGTATTTGTGTCTCGTCAGTGGAATTGAAATTGAATGAGTAAATTCATTTTACGTCCATAGCTGCATGTGTATAGTGAATGCGCAAATGTGTGCCTGAACCATTTGCATTTCATTTCCTCACTGTTGAAGATGTCTGCAAAAAAAAAATTCATCCATTAGGTTTGGTAGAACCTACATGTCCTGGCGGAACTCAAACACTGTTTGCCTCGGCAATTTGTAACCCAGGGCTTGAGAATTTGGTGCTATAGTAAATGTTCCCTCTAATTATGCTCTCACGCATGAGTTTGATTTTTCAAGGATTGTGTGTGCTGATTTATTGCTGATTAAGTTATCTCCAAAGAAATGAGTGATTTCCTGCATGGTAAAATTCAGTTATTGAACTACGAGACAAATTGTAATCTGAATTGTGATAAGTTGTGTACACACTCACAAACCTTCTTGTACACAACCCCTCTTGTTTGGAAAGATAAAATGCAGACAAATGGTTACAAAGGTAAAGATACACTGCCATATTTGAAGATGATTAGTATACCTATAGAAGGAAGAGCCAGTCTGAAAGGACAGGAAGCAAAGGGGAAATGACAGAGAGGGAGTGTGAGGACAGGAGAAAGGTAGTGTGGGAGGGGAGAGAGGTGGAGTTTCCCCGCCAAAGAGGGGGAGAGTGGAGGGATTTTGAGAAAAAAAAGGAGAGAGAGGGAGAGAGGGAGAGAGGGGGAGAGGGAGAGAGGGAGAGAGATCCATAAGGACGTTGAGTTCTTCTAGGGAGGCACTGGGGTAGTGAGGCTCCTGCCTTGTCACTTCCTGTTATGTGTGTGAATGTGTTCATCATTATCCATCATTTGCAGTTCTACTGGTCACGTTCAACAAACTAAGGGTATGTTGTCAGTATTACAGAAATACTTCAAATCCAGGGACAATTGGTCCATCTTCATTCATAAATATCCCCAATACATAATAAGGTCTCCAAGTTTTTATTGTCAAGGCTGGTTTTTACTCCATTGGCTGGGTACGTAATGTTACCTCACAGACCCTTTTGAACTTGAGCTGAGTGTGTGTTTTTGTGTGTGTGTGCATGCATGTGTGTGACTTGAGTTTTGGGTGGTGGGGGTTGATCTCTCCTCAGGCATTTTTTAAAAAGAGGAATTTTTTTAAAGACAAAAAGAGAAAGAGAGAGGAGGAGGAGGAAGAGGAGGAGGAGGAGGAGGAGGAGGAGGAGGAGGGGGGGGGGCGCCTTCCCTCTGTCAGTAATCAGCTTGAAACATTGAACAGTTTACTGTGCTGTTGCTACACTTCGGTAGCCTATTAGTGTGTTATCACACATTCTATGTCTGTTCTTAAAAAAAAAAAAAAGATTTTGCTGCTGTTGCCATGATGTCCTTGATGTCTACATATGCATCTTTGTAGGGGATTTTGGGTTGTGTATTTTTGTGCATGTGTCTGTGTATGTGAAAGTGCGTACGATTGTGTGTGTTTTACGTAGCGAGGTTAAAGTGGGCCCCTAGTGAGATTAACCTCTGGTCCGTGTCACCGTTTGGCATGCAGGCCCCACCCCTTGCGGCTTCTAGATAGCCAGTATCAGGCTTTGTCTCTCCTGCAGCCACACTATCCAACCACCACCCCCTTTTACTCTGACGCTTGAAAGAAAAAACTGAAGAAGAAAGAGTAGTCATGTGACTTCCTCTCAAGGAGTCACCCATATTTGGTGAAAGTGACTGGTAATTAGAAAGGTTGCACACCAGCACAATACATTGTTTTTAAACTGCATGCTGTAAAATTGTCGAATGGTTAAGTTAGAGCGTGTTAATACTTTCACAGTGTTGTCACTTATTCTACACACCCACGCATTTGTTTACAAACTGTTAGTTACATCAAATAAGCTCATGCTAATTAGGTTAACAAATACAATTTGGGAGTAATTCATTTCAAACATTTTAAGAAAAAAAAAAATCTGCTTCTTTCATAATCTGACATGTTAACAATCTTAGAACTAATACATTTCATTTTCAAAGGATGGCTAAAAAAAAGCGAAGTTTCGTTTTATGTTTGTGGTGTAATGCATAATAAATTGGCAAGTTTTACGAATATGCAGTAAAACAACCAATACTTTTTAAATCATATTTCACACTGGTTTCTTGTTGTTCTTTCCCTGAAAAGATTGCATATTTCCTTCGGTGAATGGCACATTAGGGAACTCGAGGACGTTTTAGGAAACTGCTATTAAAAACCCACAAAGGTTTTATATGAATGAGTAGAGATGATTAAAACAAACCTTTTAAGTAGAACAGCAAGACATACCTAAGCTAATGCCCTTTTTTCTCAGTGATAAACCATTCAAAACATATTAGTCTCATGAATGTTATATTATTCTAAAGATCCCTTATATTTGAGCTAATTGAACAACTAATGTTGTTAGCTAAGAATTAGTCAGTCAACATAAGCTAAGCTGCAACTGTACGTAAAAATGTAACCATGTGCTTTGAAGTAATAGCTATGTGCTGATTTTGAGTCTGAAAGGGGTTTGTTGTCAGCGTGTGTTTTTTATCCCCAGCCACCTCACCTAGGTTCATTTCCTCCCTGATCCTGATAAATGTAGCCCAGTGATCTAGTGCTTCCTCCCCCAGATCAAATATTGGCCTTAGTCATAATCAGGGGCGTTGCATGTTGTTAATTTGGGACGGGGGAAATGTGAATGCACTTAACTGTTTGATGGGGGTTGGGCAGAGGTCAGGGGTTAGGGCCACTAATGAAAACGTGTGGAGGAGGGCTAGGGTGTCAGCGCGCTGCCATCAGCTTTGTTGGTGGTTCGCTTCTGTGTGTGTGGGTCCACCCCCCCCCACATACACACATTCTCTTCTTCTTTGGTTTATATGCATCCTGTTGGGTCATGTCCATTTGAGGTGATGTGGGCCAGCTTTGTCCACTTAGCATTTCCTGTGTGTAAAAAGGTACTTAATGGCACCACACCACATGGTGAACGCCATCTCCTCCACTCTCCTGTGCCCCCCTTTTCCCCACATATACACGCATGCACGCACACATACACGCACACACACCTTGAACCATGCGGCTCCGCTCTGGCCAGGATTGAAAGCATCCCATAATGAGCGAGGCTGAAGGAGGAGGGTGCAGCTCCTCTGATTTTCCATCCCCTCACGTTACACTTCCTGTATTGATTGGCGGGTACTGGCAGTGACAAAGGCCATCATGATGAAAAGGAGGGCTATTTCTATCCAGTATGTTGGAGCCCTTATTGATTATTCACTTCTTCCTACACACATGCATGTGCGCATCATATATATATTACACACAAACCCTCTGTTCCGTGTATTTACAAACAGCTGCAGAGACATCATTTCCGTATCACGACGGCACACCCGTTCACGATGTTTGAATAGCACATAGAACAGGTCCTCTGCTTTGACGGCCTGACACACGGACTGATCTTTGATGCCGAGGTGCCCCCAGGCCAGAGTGGCTCCACTGGGGGATGTTGGGGGACTGCTGCTACTGGTGGGCTGGCTGGTGTGGTCCTCTGCTCCTGGGAAGGGGCCAGCCCCTGACCCCCAGGATTTCTGCAGCTGACCTGTCGGGGTCCTGATCAAATGGGGTTTTTGTTCCTGGCCTCTCCGTCCGACTGCTGATCAGGACTTGCTCCTCCATTGGAGCTGAACAGAATGCGCTTGAGGCATTTCCATAGCCAACCCCCCCCCCCCCCATCACCCCCACCCACTCTCTCCTCCTGCCTCCTTCCCCCTACCACTCCCTCTCTCGCCACTCCCAGCCCTTTCCCTCGCTTTCTCGCTCTTTTAACCCCCCCCACCCCCTGCCCTCACACACCACACACAGCCCGTCCCCCTACCCCCGTTCCCTCTGCATGCTTCAGGCCACTCCCCTCCATTTTGTTCTCTCTCTCTCTCTCTCTCTCTCTTTCTCCAACTCTTTCTCTCTCTTCCTCTCTCGCTCTCTCTCAATCCCCCCGTGCCCTCTCATGACCTCTGTGTGTAAACTGAAACCAGCTAGGACACCCGTCAGGCCACTTGAGAGGAGGAGATTCAGGTTACTGGTTCTAACTCAAAGTTCAAACACACACACACACACAGGCACACAAAAACACACGTTTTTGTCACGTTACGCCGTAATGTTGCTGTCCACAGCCTTCCTAACATGTAGGCCAATCTCCTTAGAAACACACACACACACACACACACACACACACACACACACACACACACACACACAAAACATTGAGCTACTCTTGGTCAACTAATGCATCAACCGACTGAAACCTGGGCACCACTTTTCGTGTAATTACCCTTAAATTCATGTTGAGCAGAACATAATAATGCCTATATTGTTAAAACACCATGTGGGTCGCTAAATGCTTAGCCACTACTATACGTCATGAATACCACAATGTACCTCAAAGAACAACATCTCAAAATTGAGTCTTATAATCACTAAACCAGGCTTTGCGACCCTGTTGCGACACCTCACCTGCGACCCTGTTGCTCCACCTGCCTCAATAATGTATCTGTCAGCAGAATATAGTATTCATGCCCGCAAAGTTGAAACAAAGCATGCTGAAAACTGTATCATACAGTACATCAGGATAACCATAACATCTAACTGTGTTTAACACTGACGTGTTATAATAATTAAACCTGGCTTAAAAAGATCTCACCTGCGACCCTATTGCATTCAACGGCTAAAATAGTACATTTGTGCATACCATGCTAACGATCTGCCAAGTGTTACTGTTTAGCATTACTCTACTACTGCAACATGCCTCAATAATATATCAGTGAGCAGAATATTGTGTCCCTGCCCACATTGTTGAAATAGAGTATTGATGAAGTGGCTGAATGCTAGTCACTTCATGCAAACCAAAATGGTCCTCAAAGAATACAATCTTTATATTGAATCTAACACTTTGACTCTTACAATCACCGAAAAATACGTTATCAGACCTCACCTGCGACCCTGTTGCTCTGCATGCCCTCCTATGTTTGGTTCGTACTTGATTGCACGTAATTCACTTGATGAAATAGTAAAGTGATTGATGCCAGAGAAAGACAAAATGGCTGATCTTCTAGCATTATTTGCTGACTGAGAATCGTCTTGCTTACGTCCTGTTTTTTAACGAAAAGTTGGTGTCCACTTTTCTTTTATTGCTTTCTTCCATTTTGGCACCTAAGCCAAAATCTAAGTGATTCACTAACAGTTGGTTAATACATTTTTAAGATAGGGAGTTGCTAGCTTTAGCTGGCTTGTTGATTGGGATCCAGGCCATAAATAAACATTCAAACAATTTTGAACAGTAGGCTGCTAGTAATGTAATATACTGCCTTCAAAATGTGATTAAAAGGTGTCTTTATGTACACAATATATCACTGACAACCCCAAGCTCACAAATAGCATTCCTGTCCTTGTTCGCTTTCTTAAAATTTTGCCACATAACAATAGACTGCTATTCAAATGCACGATTTAGATGCGCGACTCTGCTAAACCAATAAAAAAAAAAGAAAATTGGTGGAGGTAGGAGGGGAAACGTCAACAATGTTTACAGTTAACCCTTTACAAAAGCTGTGTACAAAAGTATTGGTAGCCAAGTCAGTGGTCCCCTGACATTGATAGGGACAGGTCCCTACCATCCCGCCATAAATCAATCTGGGCCTCTGCATTACGGAACTGTGAAAGTTCTCCAAATCAATGCAGTGAGGTACACAGTATAAGGTTTTGTGTCTCATAATGCTATGTCCCTGAATCAAATAAGCAAGAAACAATCTATGAAGTACAGAGCAGCATAAGTCAGTATGATGTTTTTGTGTTAACATTTATGTGTGGAACAAAGAGATGTTTGGTAGGGTTTCCTCACTGGTGCAGTGTGACGAGAGTTTTTAGGGGGTGGGGTGCCAAACCAATGAACTTTGACCTGGAAAGACAAGCTTCTGCCTTTGCAGAGCGATGGCGGGAGAGAGAAAGGAAGGGCTCATTGATTACCAAGCCGGCTGATCAGGGATATTTCATCATTATTCCCAATCAATATGTTTACAGGGGGAATAGGCCGACAATGCAGTAGAAATGTTCTCCTCTCCAAGCTATTGGCTAGGAATTGCTCCTGTAATTATTTTAGGATTAGAAATGTGTTTTGGACAAAAACTCCAAATTGATTGGTATAGTGATTAGATAAAGAATTTGACTCAATCTGCCGAAAGATGTTTTTTTTTTTAGTATCCAGTTGGAGAAAAATCTGAAACTATGTCTTTCTATTTATTTCTTAGTCCTCTTTTCTTTGTCTCTTACTCTTTATTGATCCCCAGTCCTTTCTCTTTCTTTTCCTTTCCCCTTTTCTCTGTCCCTTACCATTTCCCTTTCTGTCCAGTAAATCCCAGACCAAAACATCCAAAATGGCTCCCCCATACAAGCAGGCAGCTAGAAATTGGTTAGTTTTGCATGTTCTAATCACCCACTACCATCTGTAAGGGAATGAGTGAACAAACTAACACATGAATGAATACTGACTTGTATGTATTTATACTGATGCATATATTCTGCAACTTTATCTTTCTGTGGTATTGACAGCAAGTGTGTTGTCTTTGTAACAGTAATTAACTGGGCCCAGTTAGCGTTGAAATCAGTATGAAATCATATTTATTTAGAAGCTTTAGATTACCACTTTCACCAGATGAATTAAATGTTTTTAGTCATGTTCCGATTAGATTGGATGAGTAATGATTTCCATGATTTATTGATTGTTTTTAAGTTTTAATTAGTGATGTTTGAGTTTTGATTCTTTTGATTTCGTTAATGAAAAATTATTGACTCTCTTGGTTAGATTTCCTTAATTTGAAGACGATTTTAAATAGTTTATTTATACATAGTAAAACGTTTTTATGATTTGTTTTTAGGGTTTCATTTTTCTTTAAATTTGTTGAGATCAATTGTGCATTCTGTAACCTTGCTTACAATGCTAAGTTTTCCAGCCAAACATTTATTTTAAACTATTGATCATCACCTTTTACATGTCCAATTTATTTAGTTTACGTGTCAAAGATTTTAGTTTTTGTTGGATTTTAATTTCACCCTTACAATTTTTTATACCTGGTTTGGTATAACAATTGTTTTTGATTAAGAATTTATAAGTTAGGATGCTAGTAATATCCGGCTCATAATTATTGATCAAATAATTTCTTCGATCAATAACAATGCAGCTACAACTTCTTCATTATTAATTGGAAAGGAACTGTTTTGTTTCTGGTATGGATAAATAAAAAGGGTGTAGTATAGCTTTTTTAATAGGCAATGTGGGCATTTGTTGGCCTGAAGAGATCTTGCAAAGAGTTTTTTTTTCTAGATAGACAGGTTTTAGAAATCCTAATAGGGATGATATTATTTGTCATTCTGTCTTGTTCTTGAAGTTATGTTTTATTGCTATATTATCTGGATACTAAAGTTCAAATGTAGAATTTCAGAAAATTAATAATTGTGATGTAATAATGATTCCTAACGTATATCTTTTTATTTATAACACAGATAGACACAGACACAGAGAATAACTTATGTGTTACATACTGGCTTACTGGCTTACTTCCAGTGTAAAAATATAGAAAAGGAAAGTTAAGTTTTCAAATGGTCTACACATATAATGGCTGTCTCTTAAATTAACAGGGTTGAAAAGGAAATAAGTACAAAATAAGGAGGAATTAAAGTATTTTATTTTGTACGATTGTATAGTGTAGTATTTCCATGAGCTTTATTCAGAAAACCCCTACAAACAGGGCTGTCTTCAAACAACACTCGTTTTTGTAGGATCCAGTTGAAATAAATCAGTATAGATTCCAATGGTTCATGTCCTAAGTTAGTACTACTTCTGTTTCCTCAGAATTACCTTGCTTCATCAGTACCATAAAGTTCAGATTCATTTTTTCTAAATATGTAAAAAATGTTAGATCAAAATGTTGTGGAGTGCCTAGTTAATTTGAATCTTCAAGAGTACTTTCCACTCATTCATTTGATCTCCTCTTTGCATCCATTATTCTATATGCTCCATATGCTTCATTGCATCAACATCTTTACCACCAGCATGGCCAGCACTTATAGAACACTAGAAGTTATTTATTAGTTCTATTAAGTGTGCTTGTTCTCTGCTATCTATATGTGTGTGTGTGTGTGTGTGTGTGTGTGTGTGTGCTCGCGCACCTGTGTGTGTGTGTGTGTGTGTGTGTGTGTGTGTGTGTGTGTGTGTGTGTGTTTACTTCCAAATCGTTTTGGTGATGTGAAATCCATAAAGGTCATAGTCTTCAGGCCTTCCTCGTTCTGTACAATCAGCAAGCCATAAATCATTGTACAGTGGATGTTATGTTACTCGATCCATCATTTTGATCATGCAGATAAGATGGATGTCCTGGAAAATGACTGCAAGGGTGTGACACACTATTCCTTCCCCCATAGAAAAGGAAATGGTGCTTCTGTGATAACCAGATAGGGGGAGTGAGGCAAGGATGCACACACTCAGATAAGCAGCTCTGTGTGGGGGCCACCATGGCAGTTGGCTCGGGCCACTGAAAGCCCTAGCGTCGTGTGTTAGACCAGGTTTCAGTCATAAGAGACACAAAAGATCACAACGCATTCTGTTCATCTAAACGCTCGATTAAGACATGACCATGCCGCCGCACTAGCTCACAGTAATCATTAGTGTATTATGTTTTAAAAGAACATTGTGTGTGTTTTTGTTTTTGTTTGTTTGTCTCACCCAGAGTAAACTGGTAATGGAGGGCTTCCGGAGCCTGAAGGAGGGTGAGTCGGTGGAGTTCACCTACAAGAAGTCCTCCAAGGGTATGGAGTCGCTGCGGGTAACTGGCCCGGGTGGGGGGGCGTGTGCCGGCAGCGAGAGGAGGCCCAAAGGGAAGGTCCTGCCCCAGAAACGCAAACCAAAGGGAGACCGGTGAGTAGTGCTGCCCCACTGGCCCCATGACCTCCACTACAGAAGCACCACGCAGAGAATCTTCATGCTCTTTTCACAAGCACTCGTAGACTATTCATAAGAAAACTGAACTGAAATAAGAAAGTGTATAGGGTATAGACTGAGAGAAATATCTGGGATCAATAAGGCTTCCACATAAGCAAACCTGAATGGATTGTGGTATCGAGTGTTCTTCTTTACAGCCCTGTGGGGGCGATGGGGAGCCCCTTAGTGGGTAGTGCAGCAGGTATAGTAGATCTAAGGTATAGGAAACGCCAGCGGTGGGCTTTTTCTCACTGGCCCCGCGGTTTATAGGCTAAATCTATCCAATCTAGCCGACCACATGCCTGTTGCCATGGTTATTTCCCTCCATGATGAGGCATTGACTGGGGCACTTTGCCTGCCTGGCTCAAAGCTATTTTAAGTACATTTGCCAGCTTCACCTTATAGATGGCATTAGCATAGGATTGATGAAGCTGTTATGCGTTTCAATACACTCCTCGGCACTACTTCAATCATGCGCTTTGTGCCCAGAGAAATCAGGAGCGGTGCTGTGCTCTGCTCAGTCAGAAGGCCCTTATGGAGCTCCTTGAAATAGACTGCTGGTAGAGGCTGAGGAAGAGGCAGAGTTCCTTTAGTCTCCCACTCAGTGTCTAGGGAGTAGGTATTTTTTCCCAGTGTGAAGCTGCCCCTCATGTTGCAAACGTCAGCAAACTGGGCCAGGGAAGAGGAGGGGTTATATGGATTTGCCGTAAACCTACACTTTACATGGCAGTCACACACAGTTTGCTTTAGCAAAGCAAACTCCCTCATCCTACAGCAATTTTGTTTTTACTTAAAATGTGTTCGCTTTTTTTGTCATAAGTTAAATTGACCCTGAGGAAAGTAATCCTGTGAGACGTTACCTGAGAAAGGCTTGTTGTTCACGTGGCTGAATTATTCAGATTATTTGGGACAACGTTGTCCCAGTTAAAGCTCCGATGTCCCTGTGGATTCTGGGTATTGCGGTGTATGGAGGTGGCAGGTACAGGCGCCTGTGATGTCATCTCTTCATTTGCGCTCTATGCGTGCGCCTCCTACAGCCGTTGGGCTACTCTGACCCCTACTGGCCGCAGCATTACGTAACCGCACTGCGCTCCCAGTTCCCATCGTTGGGGCCAGTGCACTGTTGCAATGTTAGTTTAAAGGAATCTATGCTTTCCATCAAGAATTCTGAGAGACTTTTTTGTGGTAGTGAAAAGTTGTTGTATTAGCCCTTTCCACTTGGGTGGTTCTTTTTTGTGTTGCATCACGTAACACATGGGATGACATCGGAAAAGAGTCAAATCATTCTCTGTTAACTGTCAAATGGTGTGCCGTGGACTGCAAACGGGAACTTGGTTAGCTTCTATTCAGCTGTCTGTCGTAATGGTCCATAAACATTTCAGAGGGTATATAATCTGAAGATACCCTTGATAATCGCTTCGTAATTTTCATACAAAAAGAAGTAAAAAGGCAACAGTCTTTTTGTTGTTAGGAAAAAATTATAAAAAAAAAGCATTTTTGTCTCAGTTGAAAGATGCCATGGCCTTTCATGTACTGCTCAAGGTTTAAGTCTGTTCACACCTGTGTGTTAATCTGTTATTCTCAACTCCTAAAAGAAAGCCTCAGTGGACTCTATGGCGTTAAAATGACAGGAATATGATTTGATGCAAGCGGACCGAGAAAAGTGTATCTGTCTAGTGTTTGGAGTGAACAAAACTGAATAAATATGCAGGGTAGATTCACACATGATTTCCCATTTACACTGCTTATCCATGTTACCCTTTGCTCTTGTCTGATCACCTTCAAAGGAGCTGTAAATATCATGAGGTGAATGCCAGTCTAAGGCATTTTGCCACTGCACCCTTCAGAACCGTTCCTATAGACTGTGCCTACACTTTTCCTCACCGTGCCGCCTGCTTTAGACATATTGCTCTAATGCTTACCTACAGGGTTTTCTGTTACCTCTCATCAGTCGTGCATTCATGTACTAAAGGATTTGAAATGGACTCGAAGCCTTTCTTCCCATCTCATATTCTCTCTTCTTTTCACCGAGCACTTTGTGGATGTCTATTCTTAGACAGCCAGAGAGGAGATGGCCAGGCTGTGGCAGCTTTGTTTGGTGGCCTTCACAACCAGCACATCAGTCACAAATGGTCACATTTTAGTGTACAAATCAGGCTGCTACTGAATCCTTTGTTTTTAATTCTAGAACCAGGTTCTGTCAATACTAGAGATAGATGGGCCTATTAGAATTGCTGCATGTACAGTGGGGGTTTACTATTTACTAAGTACTCAATTTAGGTAGCAGAGACTGGTATTAACACAATTATATATATTTATGAAGGACATTTCAATGGTCGCGTGGTTACGTTAGGGTTGGAAAAGAAATTGAACAACTACACACACATACGTGTGTGTGTGTGTGTGTGTGTGTGTGTGTGTGTGTGTGTGTGTGTGTGTAAAGATATTTTCCAAATATGTATGTGCATATGAAATATCTTTCGCAACCCAAACATTTCTGCGGCCGTGTTCATGTTCTGTAAGGTTATTTATGATGTTGGATGATTACATTATGATGCACTGTGTTGTACTGCCCTCTAGTGCTGGCTGTTGAACCCACACGCTGCTCGATGTGATCCAAGTGTTGCGTTTGGTTTTCCGATGACCTTATGAGCCTCTTCTCCTCTCCCCACGCAGCTGTTATAACTGTGGAGGCCTGGACCACCATGCCAAGGAGTGTGGCCTGCCCCCCCAGCCAAAGAAATGCCACTACTGCCAGAGCATCACGCACATGGTGGCCCAGTGCCCCCACAAGGCGCTGGCACCCTCCTCAGGCTCTCAGGACCCCCATGCCCTCCTCTCCAGCCCAGGTTCCGGGACCTACCTCTACCCCCCAGAGGAGGAGGAGCACTCTTCCTCGTCTCCCCTGGAGGGCCACTCTTCCTCCTCCCCAGAGGAGCCCACCCAGAGCCACCGCAGGTCCCAGGGCTCCCAGAGGTGGAGGAAACCCTGAAACAGCCTCCAGAGGGGCACCCGTCTCTTCAGGGACTCATTGTCCCCCGTTCTCCACCCAACCAGGGGCATCCGAAGCCCCATCTCATCTACCTCACACTCATAACACAATGGGAGGTATTTTATGTTGCTGTTTATTTTAACATGTTTTTGGAACGGCGCAGCTATGGAAATCCTCATCGGGGTACGGACTCTTGTGAATGTGTGGTGCTGACTTATTGGCCGCCATCCGGTTAAGCTATTTTAAATGTGTGGGCCCAATCAAATGGACTGTGTGTGACTTTTGAATCAGTGCAGCTCGAGTATTCATGGTAAAAAGTGAAACAAGTTGGTATGAATATGGGTTTTATGCCTACCTGTGTTTTGAACCTAAGGGTTGGTCATTTTTCACTGTTTCAGACACATATTTCAAATGATCATCAGGGATTTCCCACCAATTTTTATTATGTTGTCATCATTACAAGAAACAACATATTTTTGGGCAAATCCTTTGATAATTTGATAAGGCCTCCTGAAAGAAATGACCCTCAATGCAACAGCCAATCAGAGCTGGAAGATACTTAAATGTGCCCTATCAATTCAGGGCAACGTAGATTGCCATGGCTATAAGAGAAAAAAAGATTAACCACAATGAGCACACACATCATATGCCTGCAACTTCCTTACGTCTTAAGTGGACTGGACCAACAATTAGTTGTTAAACCCAGTTTGACCTGTGTGTGTGTGTGTGTGTGTGAGAGAGAAAGAAAGAATGTGTGTGTGTGTGTGTGTGTGTGTGTGTGTGTGTGTGTGTGTGTGTGTGTGTGTGTGTGTGTGTGTGTGTGTGTGTGTGCGAAAGATCGACATACAGATAAAAAGTAAAAAAATATCTACTCTTAACTTGAGTCGAATAAGTATTAATAACCATTCTGTTTCCTATAAGCATAGATTATATAAAAATCATGTTATTCAGCTAGATCATAGTTTAGTCATATTCAAAAAGATAAAAAAAACTGTATTTAATTGGACTGTTAGTGTCTAGACATAGATTTTGGTTTTTGACTAATTAGTTAAGAATAGAATCACAAATTATAAGTCACAATATAAGTCATTAATATATGTATAAAAGTACAGGATATAATTGAAATTCTATTAACTTTAATTAGTACATATATAATAACTGATTTCCAATATATTTGAAGAAAGACCTGTATATTGCATAGGATTCCCTTTACCAAGCAAGACGTTCTGTTTTACCTCTCTCCACTCACAATCTGCCCCTATGACGTCACATATTTACCTCCGTCATCTAGTTGTCATCTTGCCTTGTTTGTTGTCTCCTCCTGAGCGCTACTGTCAGTCAGTGACCTGTCCCACGTCATCTGAAAACTGCACGCCTTAGGTAACCGCGTTAACATGGGGGATACTGTAGAGAACAGTCACAGTGTCCCACCATCGCGCTAACATCCACCCCTGTCATCTATTATCGCTACGTCAATGACCAACCAAACTCTACCTAATATGCCCACCCTTCCCATTGGGGGAATGAATGGCCTAGAATGTTAAGCTGTCATCTCTCTGGGTAGAGTTACAGCCGCAGATTATAAAGGGCCCTTTTCTAAACCCCGTTCCTCTCCCATCGGTGTCTTGCGTCTGTTAGTGAGCACCAGTTTGATCCTGCGCTGTCCTCTGCCAGGGCTGCTGCTCGGCCTTCAAATCAAATCGGCAGATTTATTAGGAGAGGTTTAAGAGTGCGTGAGGCAGGCGCGTAGAAAAAGGGAGAACGTGCTGCTTCCTGTTCAACTGGTCTTCTTCAACACAGCTTCAGTGGCGTTCACTAGTGACCTAACGACTCCTTTTGTTTCCGACCATATTGAATGTGTGAAGAGCTTATATCTGAAGCGGACTCACCACCGCGTTGCAAGTTGGGTCGCTTCAGAACCGTATCATAATGTGCTGACAAATCAAATGGCTTTGTACGATGACATCAATCTAGTTTGTCCTTTCCTTCAGAGCTCTAAGAGCAGACGAACAACAGCATTTGGTATATATTTCTATGCCAAAGAGTTTGGCATTATATTTTGAAGGCATCTTAACTAGGACATTTAGTTATGGTTCCTACTCCTTCGGAATAAGAGGGACTTTGTTGCTGTAAGTGCAGCACTAAGGTGATTTGTGTACAGCTTTTTTTGAACGTGCCTGAGTTTTACGACTTTTACAAAATGCAACATGACAGGGAGCAAAGAGAAGAAAAACAACAGAATGACCAAACGATAGCACGAGCACAGACCATTCTCAGACCTTGTCTGGAAATACATGTTTTTTTTGTACGATGTATTCTTGCATTTGTACCCACAATTCCTCTCAGGATGATGAACTGTTCTCAGGGAATTAACCAAAAAAAAGTGTATTTTATTCTTTTGGGAGTCATCCACCGACTTGTTTGAGAAACGCTAAACAGCAAAAGACTTGGGTTCTGTACCCAACTCATACTGATATTAGTAACTACCTCTTTGAGTTAAACATAGTTGTGCTTTTCATTTTGTTTTTGTATTTGTTTTGATGAACTTATAATTAACTGTAGGACTGTTTTGTACTGAGGCTGTGTGTGAAATGCTGTAGTGTTCCCACAGAATCCCTGGACTTACCGCCGACGTTTTTTGAGTTTATCGTTTTTCAATATTTTTTATATACCACAATACCGTTCTCTTTTGTTTACAGCAAAAACCTACCTCATTCCTCTGTTTCTCCCCCACCATACCCTACCTCCTATCCTCTGCTCCTCCCCCTACCCTACCTCCTATCCTCTGCTCCTTCCCATCCTACCTCATATCTTCTGCCACCCTACCCTCCCTCTTATCCTCTACCCCCTACCCTACCTCATGTCCTCTGCCCCTCCCTTCCACTCTACCTCCTATCCTCTGCTCCCCCCTACCATACCTCCTATCCTCTGCTCCCCCCCACCATACCTCCTATCCTCTGCTCCCCCCCACCATACCTCCTATCCTCTGCTCCCCCCCCCACCCTATCCCCTATCCTCTGCTCCTCCCCCCACACACCTCCTTGTCATAGTCGTTTGTTACAAACCACACTAGAGTCACATGTGTAATAGCTAATTAGTAGTGACTCCATAAAACAAACTCTTCTAATCAAGAGTTCTCTCAAGGTCTCTTTTTTTAAATGGGAGCATTGAACATACACACCCAGGGTGAAGTATGTCCGACAGTTGATGTGTGAAATGTGTGTGCTTAGTGTGCATACTTTTGGCACTTAGCTGCTGACAGCGAGTAAGATTACCTCCATTTATGAGCTGTTAAACAAACACCTTTTGTTAGTCCAGTCAGGTCTTTTGCATGTTCTCAGCTATACATTTTGAAGTACCATCGACTGTTTGTTTCTATTTCAACTATTTTATTGTAAGCTCTTTTTTTAACCACTTGATTTGACAGGCAAGGGGGGTGACAAGAATAGGATTGTACTGTGTGTATGCACATGGAGTGCCTATCTGTATGTTTATGTCTGCGTAGATCCTACTACCAAATAGATCTTTTCTGTCCTGCCTCTTCACTAATGGCCTGATAAGGGTCAGCCATTTTGACAACCATGGATAATCGGAAGTTTTGATTATCTTGAAATGATGTCCTTTCTTTTTGGGAACTACATTTGTAGTTATGAGTGGCATTTTTAATACTTAACATGAAATTAGTAGATTTTGAACTAATAGTAACCGTGAATAGGGATCATTCTTAAATATATGTTTATGAAGGTGATAATGAATTACTCTTTTTAACTGAAACGTAAATCCTGAGATTAATCAATTTGTTTTGAAGATGGTTGCAGTATAACAGTTTTCAACTCTTATCTGAGTACTAATGTTGCAGTGCCTGTGCTACGACATTTTCTTTTGTCTACGCCAGATATGAACAAAGTGCAAGACCACAGTAAATGTGTAGACATGATTGTTAGCTTTACATTTTTTTTTATCAATTGTAACTACTGATTTGTTGCTTATCCTATTGTCCCGTTCAGTATTTTATGGTAAGGTAGAGGTAGTTATGCGAGTCCGATCTCACATAGTGACAGCCATCACAACTAAACTAGCTCCTCTGAAGGGAATTAGTGTGAAATGCGATGTTTGGTGAAAACTTGGTAAGGCAGCGTTCAGGAGCATTACTGATTGTCATTTTTGACTTTTCACAACCCCTTTGAAGAGCAAACTTTTAAACATCAGATTATTTATGATCCTCAATCCACCTGATGCTTTTCCAGCAAGTACCGTATCTAAAATACACTGACTGTTCTTGTGTCTTAAGTTTCAGGCCTAGAAAAGGGAAAGTACTATACAGTCATGTCAGCACTGTAGCTGAAATCCTTTCTTAGAACAAAACAAAAAGGCATGATCAGCAGTTAGTAGATGTTAAAGGGGCACAGTTGTTTATCAAGCTTCTCTAGAAATCAGAACGCTGATCTAGAATCAAGCCTTTCAGATCAAATTGAGTCAAATGGCCCACACCACTTGGGCAGTTATTCTGGGCCTGGATCTCCTGAGGCATAAGATAGAACAAGAAAAAAACACCTCAATGAGATTGCTGATGCATTTTTTGATGCCAGACAGGAAGCCCCACCAGTGAGTCTTAGATGACTGCAGATTAGGCAATTTCATATACCTCATCGGACCCTCTGTGCTCTATGTGCGGAGGTTCTGTATGGTATTATTTCTAATTTTTTTTACTCATTTGTATCATCGTGTTCGGTTCACAGTAGGTCATTATATACACACACGTAAGAACTATACTTGAAAGCTGAACTTCGGATGAAGTACACCTTCCAAGCAAGGCATTAAAGAGCAAATACCTCACTTTTATGACTAAACAACCTCACCTTTCTGTTATTGTAATTTTTTTTCATGTTGTTGTTTTCTGTCTCTACACTAAGACTGGCGGGAGAGCTGTCCAGTTCTTCTCCTTGGAGTATGTCGAGAACCAAGCACTGATTGCTTTTGAAATGAGAAACATTCTTTGTTGATGTGCATATCACTCATTATAACCTCAATATTAAGTGTACTGCCTTTTTTTTATTCCTGTGAATCTTGGATTGGATTTTTAAAATATGTCTTAAATGTTTTACTTGATTGAAAAAATAAATAAACCTATTGTGAAATATATTTACATTTGTATATTTTTCTTGGAAGCAGGGATAAAGGTTCATAAATAAACAGTTCTATTGGTAAATTTAGTTTGGAGTTTTCAAAAAATGGCTTTTGGGCCAACCATTGGGATAGTAAGGGACTAGATTCAAATTGATTCCAAATACAAGCTCAAAGACCATGCTGTTATGAATTCTCATTGAATACACCAAGGGGCAGCAGAGGGCTACTTGGTTATCATCAGGAGAAGCTGATCTTGGCAAGCCAAACCAGATTAATCACCTCCACACATCTGTGACTCAACAAAGACACTAGTGTTGAATCACCCTGATATCTGTGCTCCAACACAGGGCTGTTTTCTTGGTTTATGGGAGAGAAAAGGAGAGGGCATTGCTCTTTCACAGTCCCATTCTCTCTCTTTCTCTCTCTCTCTTTGGTAAGCACAGAGACTGTGAAGGGGTCTATAAAAAGGATTTTTTCTTTTTCATTTATCTTTCCACATACACTCCTGAGAATTGTTCTGCCAAGGTCATGCATTTTACAGTATAGCTACAATCTTGGAGGGGATGGAGGAGATGGAGAGGTTGAAGATTAATTCCCGGGGGCTATGTGCTGTGCTCGCACACTCCTGTAGGTGTTATCAGTGTTGGAATACCCAGATTGCTTGGTCTCTTTCTCTCTCTCTAGCACCATCCCTCATTCCTAAGCAGCGTGTTGACCTTTGTAGTCCCGCCTCCAGGCTGTATGTTTTAACCTTTTCCAGGGAGGTAGTACAGTTGGTGCACTGGGAATACTAGATAAATCACAATGGCTGCCTGCTCCTACAGTCCCACAAACTCAGGCAGGCACACACACAAACACAATGTGCACACGAACAGACACGTTTTATTAGATATAAACACATTATTTATAATGACACCCACACACTCACACAGACCGATGGAGGTGCGTTGGTGAGATAGACCCACACTGAGCTTTTTTCGTTTTCCGGTCCAGTCTTTGAATAATGAATTCCTCATTATGCATAATGCACTTTGAATAATGATGGTACATTTTGTGTCATAATTTACCTTCAAACACAAGGGCCATTAAAGGTGCTACTTTTGGTAAATTTTGTTTGAAAACCAAGCACCACTGGAAGAAAAGTCCATTTGCCTTCCCTGCATTCCTAAGTCATGTTGAAAGGGGGATCAAAGGGTTGGAGAGAAAGATGAGAGGATCTGCATCTTCTATCCATTTGGCTCATCCAAGAGGAGGAAAATGACTTTGGTGCTAAAGGCAGGATGAAAGACACGACTGAGGCCTAATGCGTCTCTCCTAGGCTGGAATCGGAACGGATGAGTCACTCCGCAACACAGAGAATAAGAGACACAATTTGCTCTGGTTTTCAATTGGAATCTCAGCCTAGCAACATCAAGGTAACAACAGTAATGACCAACCACTGGGGAGTCGTTAGGTGTCAAATAAACAACCATCAAGTGGAGCACCGAAAATTCAGGAATCGCTTTAATTTACCCAATCACGTGGTACGCAGTACTAATCCTGAAGACAGTTGATATATGTCATGAGGGGATGAAATCATGAGGGGTTAGTAGCCCTCTCCCCTCTAACTCCCCTCCTCCTGAGGTCGACTGTTGTGCCACAATCTAAGCTCTACCGTGGTGACTATTCCATACATCTTGATTCTCTTTCTGACACATATTTTCTTCACAGAAACAAACCTAGAATCATCGTCACTAAACAGGTAACTCTTTTACTGCGGTCCTGTCGAGGGGGACAGAAGAACCATCTAACAAGCCCTGTCAGCGTCGTGCAGGAGTCGCAGGAGGCGTCTGCCGAGCTGTCCCCAATTCACACAAAACAAACAGCAATGAAAACATTGTCAATTAGAGCCCCGTGGGGCAAAATGGAGGCGCCAGGAGCCCGTTGAATCATTTAGCAAGTTTGAGTCTCCTAGTCAGCAGCTGCTAGCATCCACAGCAGCACAGCTGCCGGCGGGAGGGAAACGGACGCAAAGTCCATGATACCAATGCTCTGCGACACAAAGATTCACTTCAGCAAATTGAATTATGTGTGTGATAAGAGAGTGCTTCTGTCCTTGAACATGTGGGTAAACATGTTAACCCCTCCTCCCCTCGCACTGGAGCGCACACACGCACATGGATGCACACGTTCATCCTACACACAGTCCGGGTAAATCCATTCGATTTCTTTGTGTGGGGCGTCGAGTCCTCCAATGCGCCCCAACGCTATCTCCCTTCAGACACATGGCACTGTTGACACGGCTCCTAATGCGAACCAAATCAACACATTTCAACCACCTAGGCCCTGGCTCAGCCAGCCGCCGTGGCTTCCTCTTCACTGCGTCCCCCCAGAATGTCATATTATACATGCTAAACCCAAAGGAAAGGACCAAAAGCCTATTTCTGGAAGTGTAAGCCCCAACAAGAAACGCACCACTCTTGACTTTAACTGGGAATGGGAAAGTTCTACTTGTTTGAGGTAAGTCCCTCTTTCTCTTTGTGGAGGCCAATCTCTCAAAGGAATGATCAACATGCCTGTTGTCCAATAGCCAGCAATATTTGATTGGCCAAATGAAGTATACACACATCCAATTTGTCTTTAATCATTTTTTCAGGAAATCTACCACAACTTTGGAAAACGATAATTTGCTGTTTCCCGTTTGTTCATTGCACTCTAAAAGTAGTTCTCAATTTCAAAGCGATTCCCCATTATTCGCGGTGTATTGACCAAGACCTCGTTCGCGGACAGCCTTCACACAGTCGCTCACCAAGAGGACCAGATATGATGGAAATAAGTGGAACAGACCAAGCGGTTTCTGTCAGTCTGACGCAAGCTCCAACCTTCCCCGTCACTCTGGAGGGCAGACACGCTGGCCAACTACGTTGTGGCTGACTGCTCGGGCCTCAGAGACGGGCCAAATCATTAGCTCCAGAAAGCCTTGTCAGAAACCCAGGGTCTGCCGGGTGTCTGTCTGCCCATTCAAAGTGTACAGCGGCCCTTAAAAGCCCTCGGGTCCAGTCAAAATGACTTGCCCCTCTGCACGTACAGACTGAGACACTGGGACAAATGGCTATGAAACGGGTTCAAAGAGACTAAAATACAGCACAGACCGCTCGTAGACAGACACACAGCACAATTGTGTGTTCCTTGCGCCTGCTTAGTGTTAATAGACCATTGACCAGTGCAATGTTTGCATAATGACAAGAGATATGAATTGTGACAGGACTAAAAATAGCATCATCCTGAGCGGCCCACCATTTCCACTGCCACACCAATTATTATAAGCAAGTTATTGAGGAATGTTTTCAATATCACTAGGCGTATTGTTTCACCGCTATCGTAACCACAGGACTTTAACACTTTGCATGGTACTTTGTCTTCCACTAAGCATGTTATGAATCCCTGAAATGTAATGTTCGAGTATTCAATACATCTGCTATGTTTGTATCATTCAATTTTGGGAAACTGACATTTGAGGTAATTGTTGAGTTAAGGACTAATGCAATAATACAACCAATTTATTGATATTTCAATTAATCTCTAAGTTGCAGTTCTGAGAGGGTAAAAAAGGGTTTGGAAGAAATCAATACTGTCTAGTTTTTAGGGGTGATTCAGTCGAAAATCGTGCATCAATGTCAATTGAATCCGGTGTGTGTTAGAGGGAATTGTTGAATTTCGGACTAATGCAGTAATGCAAGAGATTTATTGATACTTCAACTAATCTCCAAGTAGCTGTTCTAAGAGACTAAAAAAGGTTTGGAGACAAATCAATAATTATAATTTTTAGGGCTGTTTCTGCCAAAAATCATATATCAATGTCAATTGAATCCAGCGGCCCTGTGTGTGTCTAATATAGACAGTCTTCAAGCTGCTTTACAACCGGAAAATTACAATTCAACCAAACATTTTGATTTACTGGGTGGAAAATGACAGGCAATATGGTTCAAACAACACAAGCCTCAGAACTAGGTCTCCCCATCACTTTTCACAAATCATGTCTTTTAATAACTCATAAATTCTACATTCATTCATGTACAGCAGAAACATCACCAGTAGCATTGCCCCCTGTGTGGATCCTCCTTTCTTGGAATGGGTGCCCATGGAGACCAGACATCTTGAGAGCTAATGTCAGTGAGAAGACAGGGGCAGCTACCAGGAATTTTGTGTCTTCTCAAAACACGAAACAGGGCTGTCAGCGCAGACAGAGTGGCTCCAGGACGAGACAAGAGAGGGGCCCCATCCAGCAGTGTTGGAGGGCCCTAGAGGTGTCTCTATGGGGACCCCTTTCGTCACAAATTGTCAGTGGAGGGGACCAGGTTGGTATCTGCTACATATGTCCACAGAAAGGGGCTACTGTGATACAAAGTACTACAAAACTGGTTCTTGTACAAAAACAAACTCTTTTTTTTGTTGTTGTTGTAGAAATCCGACTTTTAAACAGATGATGAAAGACTCAAAATGGTGGACTGTGGGTACAGGTTGACGTGAGGAGATTTCTGACACCATACGTTCTGTGAAGGAGGAGTCAGCAGAAACTGGCATGGCAGAGATGTTCAAACTTTGGCACGATCAAGGAGTTACAGAACGAAACTATGAGTATTCAACAAGATCAACATCAATGATGTAAAACTAAATAGATTCATCTGAAAGAACAGGTAATACTATTTTCTATACAAACTAACTCTTAAGCAACCATTTGGCACTTGATAACATTCCTTTTGGACCAGATCATTGAGAGGAAAGTGAAGCCATTTCGGTGTTGGCTTGTACCAACTCGACACACACATGGAAATTGGACGAAAGTGTATAGACGTCAACAGAAAACAACAACATCAAGTTATTTCTTGAGGTGTCACTGTCACAATACTGCTTTGCTTTCAGCATGTATGTATCTTTCAGTATGTCTGCCTGTTTGTATGTATGTAAGCATGTATGTATGCTATGCAATAATGTGTCTGTTTGTGTGGCTGTGTGTGTGCGTGTGTGTCACTGCAGAATGGCGAGTGAACCCATTTGCTGTCCCCAGTCTGCTTGTCTCTTTAGAGTCCCAACAAAGACCCCACCCCAAGATCTGTCAGTCACGAAATCATCTCAAACAAAGCGCCTGCCCCAGTGGTGGTTCCACTGGGTGGATATCTAGATTTCCACAGGAAACATCTGTCTACAAAAGCATGGGGGGGCAATGGAATGCACTTTCTGACCGATAAGCCCCCTTGTTCCTGGTTCGGTGGACGTTGGGTCTCCGCCCTGCATCTCCTCTGGGGACTGGCTCAAGCCATGGTCTCCTTCCCTGGGAGCCTCCTGTCGTTGAAGGTGTGCATGTTGATGACCTCCTCAGTTTTGGGGATGGCGGGCGGCTGGGGCTTCTGCTTGAGGCGCCGCTGGCACTTCAGGGACACGCGTAGCTCGTCCACCATGGCACTGCAGAAGGAGCGCTGGAGAGGGAAGGAGGAGGAGGAGAGGGGGCAAGGAGGAGACACGCAGAGTGAGAGATTTAGGGGAAAGAGGAGGGGAAGAACAGACGAGAAGGAAGATAGACGGTAGAGTGGAGGAGCACAAGAACAACAACTGGAGAAAAGGGGTTAACAAAGAAAAGCGAGGGGCGTCTGTATTGGCAAGATGAATTAAAGAAAACGGGGATGAGGTCGGAGAGGCAGAGGTGAGAAAAGACAAAGAGTGGAGAGAGATGGAGGGAATGGTGAGGGGTGAAGCGAATTGGTGTCAGGATACGAATTACAGGCACCACAGGCTCCTAGATGACATGGCATTTTCTCATTTGCGCACTCTGGGGAGGTCACGACCTGGCCTTCTCGTACTCGGCTGCTGCTGACGGCCCAAAAAATGATTGGAAGTTCACGCAAGCAGTCGGATTTATAAGCCAAATACCCATATGATATAGAGAAATATGGAAATGAGTGAAGCATACATGAGATACTGTACGTTACACATTATCTTCAGCTGTAGGTAACACTCTATTGATCCCCGCCCCAAAAATAATACATTTTGGATTCACATTTATATCTATCTTTATCTATTCAATTCATCTATATTTCTCTGCTGAGTTGTACACACCTTCTCCAGCTGGGCGTTCTGCTTGGACTTGTAGAGGACCTCCCCCACAGCCACAAAGACGGACAGCACCAGGCCCGCCGCCAGCACGATGAAGATGCCCCCGATGTTCTGCACACCCAGGGCGCTGGCCTCCTTGCTCTCTTCCTCGGGGCATCCGTTGCCCCTCCACCACTTCTCTTTCATCATATGCAGCTTGCCTTCCTCCTGCAGCTGCAGGATGGCTATCGTGATCTTGTCCCTGTACGGAGAGCCTGCAGGATCAAAAAGAGATCAAAAATACACCACAAGAGGAGTTGAAAATGGTGGAAATTCGGAGGGCTAAGTGGATTATTGCCATTGTCGGGCGGCTATACATAGCGCATGCTAGTGGGTGTATGGAACAACTTGTGGGCTTGAAATGTGATCCTAACCTGTCTTGTTTTTGTCTGGAACACAGAGACATATCCTTGTAAATCCTTATTCATTTCCTGCTAATCCCTATCTTGAGAGACAGACTCCAAAATTATCATCCTTTTTTTCCCAGCGTGCATTACACCCATGAGCGGTTGGCAGCGGAGCTCTTTGTGTTCACAGAAGTAGAGCTCCTGTGGCTTCTCATGAATTACAAAAGTGTGTGTGTGTGTGTGTGTATATAATAACTGGTCTGCAAAAATAGGGGGCCTTCTGGGACATACATTGTTGGACGCTTTCGTGTGTGTACTTGATTTTTGGTGGTGTTGGTTGCAAATGAAGGTCTGTGTTTGGGTCCGTGTGTGTGTGTGTGTGTGTGTGTGTGTGTGTGTGTGCGTGTGTGTGCCAACGAGCGATGAGTAAAAAGCTCCCAAATCCGCATTCTGTGGGAGGACGCTGGAATTAGCGACAGCGCATTAGGAAACAGTGGGGGTCTCTGTGATCAAAGGAAGAGTAATCGTTGCAGAGTGCCTGAGTAGGACTGCGCCCCCCCCCCCCCCCCCCCCCCCTCACCCCAACACACACCACGACACCAAACGGGGCTCAACTCGTTACCCACTCTGTCCCCGACGCAGCCAAGAAAGATGAACGCTTACTGTGAGTTTCCGTGTTACATTAACAGAGCAGCACTTCAGCAGCCATCTTGTATTTTACTGGTTGCCATCATTGAGAGGGAGCTAGGGCAGAAGAGCCCAGGGAGGCCGCACTCCCCGATACGACTGACGGCACAGTGGCTCCAAGACACCAGCAGTCTACAGGGGGCTCGTTCAGGTCCTTTGTTCTTAGATTGTCATTACCATGGCTCCCCCAAACTCCACCCTCTACACTCTTCCCCACCCCCCAACCCTTTCTTCTCTCATGGTCTTCACACTCCCTCACCCATCGTTCATCTATCGACATAATCCGTCTATTTCTATACGTCTGCATGCGTTCAGATTGATGGGGAGGACCTCCATCTGAAATCCAATACTCCTCAGAGCGCCGGTGATTTCTGGCTGCTGTGATCGGGTTAGGGTTAGGGTTAGGGTTATTATTGTATTCACAGGGACGTTGATCTAACGATTGTGTAATGATGTGTATGTATGAGTGCCTGTGTGTGCCAGTGTTGAGGAGTGTTTATGTAGGCATATCTTTGTGTGTGTGTGTGTGTGTGAGTGTATGTGTGTGTGTGTGTGTGTGTGTGTGTGTGTGTGTGTGTGTGTGTGTGTGTGTGTGTGTGTGTAAATCTATGCATGTGGACCGATGGCCCCGGACCTCCCATCAAACTTCACAGTCCTCCAGGAGAGACGTCCATGGGGAGGAAGGTGATGGCGGGGGGAGGAAGGTGACGGCGGAGGGGAGAGTCAGTCCGCTGTTTTCCACGCGCCGCGCATAGAGCCCCCTGACAGATGTTTCACATGAGAGGACGTCCATCACTCCACCGCTGTGTGTGTGTCCACGTTAAGGCGTTCACAGTGGCAACACACCAAAGACCGACTGGCGACAGGGGAATAGGCTCCCAGGCACTAAAAGGTTGGGACTTATTAAAGTGCTTGCTGACTGCTGTTAAGCATTAATGCCCAAGGCATTAAGACCAAGCTAGGAGTTCTGGGGGTTTGATTGGGAAACTGGGCTTAACTTGACCTTGGATGTTGTCATTGGGAAGAAATGTAGAAGTGTATAAATAAATGTGGTGTGTAATATTTTAACCTTTTGTAAAATGATTGAGATGTATTTTTGAATTAATAGGATTGCTGTAATCCATAGTGCTATAGAATAGTGATCTAGAGTGTGAGCACCACCCTTCTCCATAGGACCTCACTGTACGCCAATGGACTGCGCTCATAGACACCCTTGGTGCAGTATGACCCCCCTCTAATCTGCGTGATACAGTAATGGCTGCCAGGGAGAACAAATCTATTAGCTTGCACAGAGTCTACCTGCAGAGCCAGGACCCTCCCTGTCCCCACCAATCGGCTGATCCAGATGTGGAAAAGGGAGTATTATTCCTCCGCGTTTCACAGCCCGGATGATGGATGGCCCAATTACTCAGGGGTAGGGGGGTTTTTAGCCGCGGCCCCTTTGGCCTCACCGTGGCCACACCGAGCTCCATGACACCGGCATTGGAGAACACGCCATCAATGTTTCGCCCCCCCCAATCCCTGCACAGCTGCACACTTATTACCGGGCACCTAAATGGCCTAATGTGCTAACAAAAGATAGGCAGCATGGGGAATATGCACTTTTTGATATTTATTTTTGTTTCAAGCAGGGGAGTACTAGACCCATAAAGGAGAAATGCCAACGGAAAGAGATTTCTCCAAGCCACAGAGAATAATGGTGCTTTCAAATGTCAAACATCTCAGTGCTGCCAAAACCTTCTTGTTGCAGATTAAATCCTACAGGCTAGATGGATCCTCGAGATGTCCATGGTTGATTTTGTAGAGCTCCTGATCCGTAGACTTATCAAAGGCTTGACTGTGGCTTTGGCACCTTCACCTCTTTCCATTATCTTTGACCCCTTCCTCCCCCACAATCCTATCAATGTCCTAATAACCCTGACCACATCAATACTGTATCTACTAGTGATTCGCGGAAAGCAGTTAAGTCCACTGGCAACGCTGTTAATCCACAGATCAGGTGGGCCAAGTCCTAAAAAAGAACATTCTGATTATTTGTGGATAGGTTGTGGGTGGGTAAAATACTGTTTGTATTTGGGAAGTTGCATTGACATTCCAGATTTTAGTTTGAAGGTATTAAAGATGTCAGCCTGTGTTAAGGCTATTGTGGAAATACCAGTTGCCATTTTCCTTTTAACAAGAAAGAAGAACTTTTACTTTAAATAAATGTTTATTTATTTACACCCAGCCTACTTCAGTGTAATATTTCACCGTATCATCACGCCTATCACCCACCAAGAAATAAGGGTAACGTGCAATCGGGTCGAGGTCTCTAAATCAGAGAAGAGAAGTGTGGGTGGTGCGTGCATGATTTGTGCGTACATGCGGATACGGATGACGTCAGAGCCGATCCGCTCATCCCCAGTATCTACGCTATTCGTCACACCCATTTTCCATGCATGTTCCTCCTAGCCCTTTCACTCTCCGTTTAACCCCTTACATCCCTCTGTGTTTCCATTTACTGATCTGAGGTGAGCTGACTACACTGGCAGGTGGGTGTGGGTCAGAAGTCATAATCTTATTAGTGGGATGCGTTATGGCATGACTGTAGAAAATCCCTCTTCCTGATTATATTAACTCTGGTTTGACCAAGCTTTGGCCACTAAGTAATTTGGAGTTCATAATTGAAATAGGACTAACAGCACATTACACTGACCTTAGCGGTTTTGTGTGATTTCATACGTTATTTATTTTGTTTATCATGCTTTACCCATTGGCGTTCCCACGCCGTAGGCCTTGGAGTCAATGAGCCCTCCAACCTGGGTGAGGTTGCAGTTGCGCTGTGTGACAAACTCGATGGTGGTGGACTCCATGAGGAAGGCGTAGTCGGAGGTGAGCACACGCTGGATGCCCTCCTCCTGGCTTTTCACCATCACCGAGTGCTTCCTGCTGTTCATGAACTCCCACATCTTGTCGTAGGTGGATATCTTGGTTTTCTGGGAGGGGGGGTATTGTGTCACTGTCAGCTTAATGGCTTGGGTTTGCAGAGGCTTACACTAATGTGTGCCCATGTGGCACTACTGGCCACATGGGCAAATCTCAGGATCTCATAGCTCAATAGCTTCTAAGCTATTCCGCAACTTACAAAAAAAAGAACCACAAATATTTCTACAGTCAAATATATTATGCTTACAGTTATAACCAGGAACGAAAAACAAAGAATCCTTTTAAAGCGTTTAGTTTCCAACCCTGAGGTTACCTGGAAGAAGCTCATGGTGGCGCCGTCCTCCACCACCCCGTAGAGGATCTTGGTCTGCTTGGCCAGGTCGTCTGCTGAGTCGATGGGCGACTCCATCCGCTCCACGGTGAGGAAAGCGGCCAGGTTGGCCGTGTAGGAGGAGATGATGATGAGGGTGAAAAACCACCAGATCCCCCCCACTATCCGAGTGGACAGGGCCTTGGGCATGAGCTCCGAGCCTGGGGGTTAGGAAGTGGAGGTAAACATGGAGATGACGCAGAGCACTCTAACGCAATCAAGAATCCACATTTAGTCTACAGTCCAGGTATCTATCCAAATTCCCGTTTTTCCTTCGACTGATTCAGAGTTTCATGCAGTCTCTTTGACATTAACCGGATTCATTCATGTAATGATGCCTCTGGAGGATGTGTTGCACTGACTGAGACCCTCCCTTCTGTCAGACACACAGTGGGACACGCAGAGCCCCCCCCCCCCCCCCCCCCCCGATACACAGCGCCAGCAGATTGAGGCTTCTACCTTGCCGCATGAGAGCCCCGACGCCGAACCAGAAACTGTTGAGCAGCGTGAAATTGTTCTCCACCACGTCTGAGTCCGGGTTGCACGGGTGCGGGTTGTACCACTCGTAGGGGCTAAACCTGTCCCAGGGAAAGCACAGAGACACACCATCAGTCAGCTAGAGGCAAAGTGTGTGTGGAAACAGATTACAGGCGCATCCCTTCTGAAGATTATATCCGATGCTGATCCTTGGGAGTAAACGAAGACAATGGAAACGGGGGTGATTTTCAACCCCCCCCCCCCCCCCCATGTGAGCCTTGTAGGAAAGCCAAGGCAAGTCATTTACCCTTCCGCCCAGATCAACCTATTGACATATTCAAATGCCCCCAGTTTATTGTGAGCAGCAATCGATGGGCTGGAATAATGCTGTCACTAGTGATAACCTCCCAATCCCTGATAATTCATTGGAATCCATGGAGTGGAGCGACCTTGTGCTCCCACTAGCATCTCCACCCCTCCCTCCCTCCCTCCCTCCCTCCCTCCCTCCCTCCCTTCCTCCCTCCCTCCCTCCTCTGGTTATTATCTAGCTGTGCTCGACCGAATCTCCACCAGGTCTCCACCTGGCGCTCCCTACCGACGCACACACGCTCCCTCACTTCCCAACTCTCCTCCTTCTTCTCCCGTTGCCCACAGACACTTTCCCTCTCTTCCTCCCTGCTCTCATGCTACTTCCTGTGAACCTCATCCTCTCCTCCCTTTTTCCGTCGCCTCCCCCCCCCCCGATGCCTTTGCTTCCTCTAACCACCTCCCTCCCACCCCCACTCCTCTTTAACATAATGCCCCCCCCCCCTCGGCAACCTCCTGCTCTGATTGTCAGCCTCTTCAGGTCGCGCGACAGGACTTTTCTCATTTATTCTCATAAGTGAGAGTGGCGTGGTATTAGCAGCGGGTGATTGGGTTAGCGTTAAGCATGGGGACCTGATTGAGTTTGTGCTGAAGTGGAGCAGGGCGGAGAGCGGCGCTCGTGCCCCCAGCTGGAGGAGGGGTCTCGGGTCGGCCTTCTCCAGGGCCGCTGCCCTACGTGCTGCATGCTAACAGGGTCATGCCCAGTGTCTGGAGCAGGATGCCTGGCGTATATATTACACCACTATGCAGGGCCCAGCAGAGACACAGAGTGACGTTGAGGGGAACATGCCACTGCGTGGATCGCTTCCGTTTTCTACATGAGGCCGCGCTCGATAAACCTCCGGCCACATTCATGCCGCTGTTATTCACTCTAGAAACGTGATGATGGCGGAGCCAGGAGAATTATCGGCACACGCCTGCCATACGGTCTGGACTTGTTTTATCGCCACGCTTTTCCCAACGAGCTAGCATCTGGGACGGAGGTAAGCAGAGCACTAGCGTCGGATTCCTACCGCCTGTCCTTGGCGGCTGTTCCCAACACAGGCCACATGGGAATCATCCCCCTGGAAACGGGCTGTTTTGACACGCCATAATTCTTCCTGTCAGCTCTATCAGAACGTCTGATTTGCCGGAATGTCAATGAGCTCCGTCTCCTTGAAACCGCAGGCGACTGTCGCCGCACAATGGCCCCGTGGTGGTGTGGGGGTAACCACATTGCGTCTCTTTGTGTGTGTGTGGGGGTGTGTGTATCAAGCTGTTAGTGTGCGGGGGGGTGCGCACGTTGTGTGTGCGTTTGCAATCATTCCTGTGCCACTGTCTATCCATCTCTGTTCATTTAAATTCCGTATCTGTTTTTGTTGATGTGTTTGTTGCTGTTTGGGTATTTTTATTTTTGGTGGCGTGACGGTCCTCCGTGCGACCCTTTGCCCGCTGTCCGTCTGTGCTACCGGGGGCCATGTTGAACACACTGATCACCGGGAGGAAGAGGGTGCGCTGCACGCCGACGTTAGGTCAACCCTCCCGCATGGAGCTCAGGGGACATGGTGGCAAGCGAACAGAATAATGAAGCGGTCCTACGTTTTCCTCCTATCGGCTGGCCAATCACCACAATAAAAAGAAAACAAGCGCCCCCTCCCCTCCTCCATTAACCAGCTGCTAGATTCAATTACTCTGACTGGCTTTATGGATCAGTTGGCCTTTCTTCTCGCAGGGCATCTGAGGAGAGAGGTGTGTGTGTGTGTGTGTGTGTGTGTGTGTGTGTGGGGGAAGGGGAGGGGGGTCTAGCAACAGTCACCTGAGGTGACAATGAATGCTGATTGGCTGTGTGGCCTAAGGGAAAGCACACTATTTATGCTATTTACGCAATACGCTATTTATGATTGTTCACAATGTAGGGTTGGCACGGCCCCAAGTTCCGGAGCGGAACGAGTCGTTGCCAGTGGTAACTCAACGTGGGGGTGTGTGGGTTAAGCGGTCAGGGTAAATTCAAGGAAGAAATAGGAGAGCGGGGCGAGAGAAATCGATCGAGACGCCGATAGAACTGAAATGGGCCACCGTTGTTGGAGCAGAAGAAAATAGAATAATGCTTTTATATGAAGTGGATATACTCAGCTCAGCTGTGTGTGTGTGTGTGTGTGTGTGTGGGGGGGGGGGTCATACCAAGCTGTGCTACCCTGGAGACGGAGATGTTTTTGTTTGGTTTCTGATTCAAACCAGAGTTCTCGTCTGCTGACTCTATTTGCAGAGGCTTAAAGAAAACAATATACTTGGCATTTAGGGGATTTGACCAATCAGTCTGGCTGCCGAGTCGTCAATATTACAATTATGAGGCAGCTCAGCTCAGCTCGATATAGAGAACATAACACCAGCCTCCCAAGTGGTGGGAAGAGTGTGTGGCTAACCACGGTATTATTGAAACGGGAGATACAAGCAGATGGTACAGCACAGCACTGACATCACTGACATCAATGAGAGGAGCAGCTGGTGTAAATTCCACTGGCCACTAAATCTGCCTACTATGTACATACACCAACATACCTTCAAACAGCTGATGGCTGTGGAATATATGGTTTTGCATGTTCTGCACCTACTTAGGTGACAGTTGCTGCTTCATGCCCAGGTGTTCATGTTGCCGGTAACATAAATCAAAAGTGACATGAACCCAAACCATCTTGGTTCAAACCAATGGGATACGAGTAGAGAAAAAAACACAGGTTCCGGGTTAATGTACACCTTTCTGCATCACATGCATAGTGATTTCAGATTTGACTTTTTACGTTTTAATATTTTTCAATGTTTTATTTTTATTTTTTTTATCAACAAAAAAGGGTTTGTCCTTGAAAACAAATGGCCTGCCCTGAGTAGAATGCATACATAATACTATTTTGTTTGTGATTCCACTCTGGCTCAGGTAAACTCGAGCTTTGGGCCCAATGCCAAAGCTTGGTTAACATTTGCCCACAGGCATACACACACACACACACACACACACACACACACACACACACACACACAGTCTCAGACGTTCCTGTTTTCACACCCTGCCATAGCTTTTCCTGGGGGCATGTCATATTTCAGGCCCAACGGTCTGCCATATTACTCCCAAGGGGAGCAGCTCATACATAAAATAAAGCGGTCCGAGTAATGGAGGGCAGGAGGGACGGGTTACCTGGCTATGACAAACAGCACACAACTGACACCCAGGCAGGCCAGCAGAATGTACATCCAGATATCGGGCGAGAGGGGGTTGAGGAAGGAGAAGACGCCTGGGTTGGTGCCGTTGGGCTTGCGGTACAGGATGCTGATCCCCAGCGTCATGAAGGGCTTGGAGAAGTCGATCACCTTCTCCCTCACGTAGGTGATGGCCAAGGGGGCCACTGCCAGGTCGGCTTTCTATAGGGCGGGAGAGAAGAAGACGGGGGAGTCAGCTCACCAATCAGGAACCGCGTTTGGGCCACGTTAAAGCCAATCGAATCAGGGGACTGGTTTTCTGTGGACGGCTGTGCTGGTCGACTCGGAGGCGGAGGGGAGCGCCATAGGGAAAGCAGGAGGTGGCATTCCTTCAGCTCCGATATCAGCCTCGGTGGGGAGCGCCTGAATCTGAACACGGTCCTTCTCCATGCTCCTTCATCCTCTCTCACAGTACACGGAACATACTCATGCAGTAGATGGGCTAGCATGGCGTCCTCCATCACTCACGTGGTCAATGAGCTCGCGCACCATGCCGCTCCACTGGCCCGTGCTCTCCTCCAGCGCGCCGTACTTGCCGTCCTCCACCAGACGCACCTCGTAGCGGAAGCCCAGGATGCCGGAGAGCTCGCGCAGCAGGTCGATGCAGTAGCCCTCGAAGCGGTCGTTGCCGTACAGCGGCTTGTCCGACTTCTTGAACATCACGTAGGGCTCCTCCTACCCGGGAGGTGTGGGGGGTGGTAGGGGGGGGGGGGGTGCAGGGAGAGAGTGTGAGGGAGAGAGAGAGAGAGAGAGAGAGAGAGAGAGAGAGAGAGAGAGAGAGAGAGAGAGAGAGAGAGAGAGAGAGAGGGGAACCATGCCAGGGGAAAAGAGAAGAGATAAAGTGGAAGAACAAGGTGTTCAGGTGTGTAATACCAGGTTAAAGACAGTCAGTCTGACATAGAAGAAAGTTGGCATGCAGAGTGAGAAAGATAGAGGTAGAGCCAGAGAGACAGATTGTGTGTGGGTGTGTGTGTGTGTGTGTGTGTGTGTGTGTGTGTGTGTGTGTGTGTGCGCGCGTGTACCAGTATGGTGGAGACGCGCAGGGATTTGTTAGCCAGAGAGTCGGTGATGTTGGTGGTCTTGCTCTTGTGGTTCTCAGTCATGTTCAGACCACTGGGAGGGTCCCATGTTCCAATCTGGTGGGCAACACAAACAGCTTATGGGGCTCTGTGGTACTATATACAGATGGTGATGCTGGAGCCCACACACACATACACACACACTAATTTACTAAATCAGTAACTCAATTCTTTCACTCACACTACGAATGCACAAGAAAACGTATACACATGCTTTGTCTACACCCAATCACATACACACACACACACACACACACACACACACACACACACACACACACACACACACACCTTTTCCAGCCCTTCCTCCTTTAGACTGATGACGTCCAGATCAAAGTCTGTCCTCAGGCCGTTGGTCTTGTTAAATAGTATACGTCCTGTCAATCCATCCCAATGAGCCTGTCAAAACACACACACACACACACACACACACACACACACACATCAAATCAAGAAAAATTTACTAATTCTCGGTGTATCACCCAATTAGGTCATAATGCCATATTCTCTTTCAAAATCTACTTCAATCGCATCTCAAACCACACAACTTTCTTTTAGTTTCAATTATAAATTCCGCCCGTCGCTCTACCCCTGCTCTGAACTGAAAGGTAAGACAGAACAATGAAGCATCAGAGACGCCGTCAGCTTTGACAGGTAAGAGTTCATTACGCTTGAAGTTCATTGGGCTTGAAGTTTCCCTTCAAAGGGCCCTGTGACTGTGATGGGAGACGAGAGAGAAAGAGGGCGGGAGCGCCAGCCAAACACAATGGCTCATCTCGCAAATGAGCTGAAATGATGTCGTCCTTAGAAACGAAAGCGCTAGCGACTACAAAGCAAATGGCCGACCCTAACGAGCCGCGTTGGAGAGACACACGACCCCTTTGATATGAACGCGGATATTCACATACAGTCATATAAATATATATAAATGTAAATGCATTCACACGCGTATTTGTGAATTGAAAGTTGTAGAACAGTATAAATAACAGTGGTAGAGAAGTGTATCAAAGAGGGGACAAACTCCATGTTTGGGGAGTGTGTGTGTGTGTGGCACACGGTTCAGGGCGGAGACAGGGCTCCGTGGGCCGCCGTACCTCTTTGATCAGGCTGATGAAGCGTCCTCCGAAGCGCCAGGGCTTGTGGCGGTTGCACTGCAGCGAGCTGACGGTGATCTGGGGCGACTGCTGCACCGCCACGGCCACCACGTGCACGGCGTCGTACATCAGCGCCGCGTCCGTCTGGAGACACAGGGAGTGGGGGAGGAGGAGGAGAGAGAGAGAGAGAGAGAGAGAGAGAGAGAGAGAGAGAGGCAGAGGAGAGAATGGCGTCAGCCTTAGAAATTATTGCATCACTCCTTGGATCCTGGAAAAGGCTGTGTGTGTGTGTGTGTGTGTGTGTGTGTGTGTGTGTGTGTGCCCGCACGCCTGCAATGGTTCGGGGCAGGATTTGCATGAAACATTGATCCGGCAACACGAAGTCTATGACATCAATAACCAAACAGAAAGATCACTGCGGCCACCTGTTACTTTGTCCTTGTCTTTGAGAAGCACAACCGGCCCAGTTTAGAGTGGGAAAACCACAACTGGCCCAGTTTAGAGTGGGAAAACCACAACCGGCCCAGTTTAGAGTGGGAAAACCACAACCGGCCCAGTTTAGAGTGGAAAAACCACAGAGACGTCAACGTCCGTGGTCAGGTTCCGTGTCTGAACACCGGCCAGTGCTTCAGTGCGACACACATCTCTGTCCCTCAGGCACCCCCAGAAACACCAACCACCAATGCCACCATCTCCTCCAATGAGCACAAAGGCCTCTCCGTCGGCCCGGCCAATGGCGGCGCCCCACCGAGCAGCAGCCTCGGCCTGAGCCGGCAGCCTGTCACCGTGGAGACTAACGACTTCTGATAGGCGCGCCCGCTCCCCGCGGGGAGAGAGGGCAGCGCGGGCACCACTGCAGATGGCACGCCGGCGCTGCTGCCAGCCGCCCTCCCAGCGGCACACTAAACACACGCTCCATGGCGATGCGGCACGCGTGGTAACAATGTGTCATCCTAAGCCGCCGTGCCAAGGCCATGCCAGGCCGGGGACACGTCCGGCAGCAGCCGCACACAATATGACATGGAGGTATAATCCCCAGTCACAGAGAGGACAGGCAGTCAATGCTAAGCCCTCCGCCAACACATTCGTAGCGCGGAGCCTTTACGGATCAACTCCTATCAGGTTAACCGGATTACCCGGAGTGGGGAATCCCCGGTAGCCATCTTATCTGACACCCATGCAGAGATGATCCGGACCACCGTGATGCGGCACCAGGTGAACCATGGCCGGCACCCCTTTGCACGGCCCACTCCCTAAGAGACAATACAGACTGGGTTCTGGATTCTGGGCGGTAGCTGGGGGGGGGGGGGGGGGGGGGGGGGGGAGATGTGTGGTTTGAGCCAGCCTGTTAGAGGCGGGGTCAGGATTTGGCTGTGGCCCCCCGTGGGACTCCTCCAGAGCCCAACCCCTGCCTCTATCTACCCCTCCTCCCTCCCCCCCCCTCCCCCCCCCACCACCACCCCCCACCACCCCCCCCCCCGGGGTTCTGCTCCGCGCTCCATATCTCCACGGGCCGAGCCGCACAGACCATGTTATCTCCCAGCCTTGACGGCTGGAGGGGGTAGAGGGGAGGGGAAGGTGTGTGTGTGTGTGTGTGTGTGTGTGTGTGTGTGAGTGTGTGTGTGTGTGTGTGTGTGTGTGTGTGCGGGTGCGTTTGTGTATGTGTGTG